>VDFB02277154.1:0-87373 GCA_007258455.2 Sequoia sempervirens | reverse complement strand
AGAGCTCCCTCTTCTGAGATAGAAATCTCTTGGTTTTTCTCTCTCGGGGTCTGTGGTAGTTTTTCCCAAAGCATAACTGAATTTTAGTTCTTTATTATTTTTCTAATCTGTTATTCTAAGGTGTATAAGGGCAGTTCATTCCCTGGTGATCTCTTGAGAAAGAGGAGACCTGTGTGCACCGAATTCTTCTTATTTCACACATGTATACTAAGTTTGATTCATTGAAATATTTCCCAATTTTTTAACAATCAAGAGTGACCCTTTATGTTCTCTTGCAATTTTCTTGAAGTTCATAGTAAAGGCATCTTAATCATAGCCATAATTAATCTATACACCTCCTACAACAACCATATACATGGATAGGATACTAATTATATGGACAACATTAAAAAACCAATATCATTCTTGCATATATCATATGATAAGTTTGAAGAAGAATTTTACCCCACCATTCATTTACTAAGGTCGATAGTTGAAATCAAGAGCTAAAGGTTACCCACTACCTTTCTTAGTGTACTTCCACTTACTTTTACGTGTCAACTGAATTTAAATAAAATATGCAATGTTGTTTAATTTCTATTTCATCTAAGCATATATTATCTATCAAATTTCACTAAGTTGATAATGCGTGTGTATATCTTATTGTCAAAAAATACTAATCATTTTATATAAAAAAATCTATATAGTAGTCATACATCTCCCACGATCAAACCATTTATCTTAAATCCTTAAATAGAGAACATCCAATATAAATTATGAAGAGAAATACTCGTAGTCTGAAATCATTCAAAGAGAAATTGGGCATAAATTCTATTCTTTTTGCAAGGAGGTGAAAAAAATATGAAATAACAATGAGGAAAGAATAAGGCCAAGAATAAAGGAAGTTGCAAGGACATATTTGAATATATTTGTCCTTAGCCAACCTTTACCCCTCTCACAACCCACTCTTTATCAATCAAGAAATATTTTTTATTATTAGATACTAAGGGGAACAAGAAATAGACATGTGAATATAAAGATCAATATGGGGTAAAATAGAATTTAGATTGGGAGACATGTAAGCAAATACATGCTTACAAATGTTGTAACTACAAGAATCCAGACCCATCATGAGACAATGTTAAGGTAGGTTGTTAAGAAAGGAACATGTTGAAAAAATATTGAGTACACCCAAATCCTTAAAAATTTAAGCCCAAAGAGAAGACAATGCATTGTCCAAATTAAGAGTGGTCTAAAAATAAATAACCCAAATCCCATATAGATTATATAGACATGATAATTGAGCAACTCTAAAAGATAGAAAATTAGACTAGATTTCAAATGTATATTATACACAGAAAGAAAATATATTTTATAGGTCAATGATTTCTCACTGAGCTTCAATATTCCAGGTCTCTCTCAAATGCCATAGAAATATTAAATTTAAAATCTTCTATGCAATCTAAAAGAAAAATTTCTAACAAACTTTGGTGCAGGTGGGTGTCCTATGAGAGGAAGACCATATAAGATCTTTGTAAAATGTCTTCTTGTTTATCTTCATGTTCATTTTAATTTTACTCTTGATTCCCTTTTTCTCAAATCCATGTTTCTACTTCATTTAAACCTTAGCAGTTTATTATTTATTATTTATTTACCTTTGTAGAGAGAGGCTATCACTCAACACGCATTTTTCTTTTATTTGCTAGGAACTGAATGCAATGGTTTCAAAGCGATTGAAAGAATTATTATCAAGATAAACAAAGGTGGATGATGTTACCTTCATTTCAATTTGATAGCAAGGGCACTGACATTGATGTTAATCAGGGAGCACAAGTGATTTATTAATGCAGAGCATGCATATTATTGATTTATAATATACATGATTATGGGTTGAATGGTTTTTGAAGCACTTAATCATGTAAAGGTCTCTTTCTTATGGGTGTAGTTCAATGTCCAACGTCTATAATTTGTAGATGTCCATAAGGTGGAGACATTGGAAGAGGAAAAATTAGATCTTCAAAAGATATTTGACAAGTGTAGAAATTTTTCAAAACAGGCATAGTGTATAGTCCATAGAATGAAGAAAGTAATAGATATATTGAACCATGTGACCTTTGAAGGGCAAGCTATAGCTCTTTCAATATGGTTTCCATAAAATTTAAAAAGGGACCTTCAAATGAAGGTCCTTTTTTTTCCATTTTGGAAATTACCTTTATTTGAAGATTTTCTTATATTTTCAACCTTCAAACAAAATTAATTTTTGACATACCTTTGAATGAAGGTACCTTCATTCAAAGAAAAACATTCAAACGAAGGAATTTTTTAGTTTTTACTTGTATTTGAGATTTTTAAAAAAAATGATGTCTCAAATTTGGGACCCATGATTGTGGGATGACCCATATGTAAAAGATGAAGAAGTTTTACTAAGTAATTTTGGGCTACATATCATCATCTTAGGGACTCTATGGAAGAACGCATGTCAAAAACTCATAAAATCTAAGGAAAACGAATGATAATTAGATTCGACAAGATAAAATAGACATGTAAAGCATAAAAATAGATTGAAACTCATTTCAAATATAAAAAGGGAATCTAGATAAAATGGAGTTGGATCTAAAGGAAATTAAAATGAGTGAAGATGTTTTCAAGTCCAATATAAACAAGATATAAAAATTGCTAAACTTAGCCAAAAATACATTCAACAAAAGATTGAATAATTTTTTGGGGGGGGGAGTGAATTTGAACCCAAAAATTAAATAGATGTAGGTAATTAGAAATGAGACCCAAGGAATGAAATCAAGAAAGGGATGATAAAAAAATGAAAATTAGGTGTAACATAGGTATGTGATAAAAATATAAACAAAGAAATTTTAAAATAAAAACATATGGACCAAAATATAAGCTCTATAAAATACCAAAAAAATACCAAGGGTAAGCCAAAATTAAAATAAGAATTTTGAAACACACTTAAAACTCATTAGAATCTAGGATAATTCTTAATTCTTAGAGGTCCCTAGCTAGGAAGAATTGGGCATATTGAGGTATCAACAAAAACATAATATTTTTATTGAAATAGGATTTGTTGATTGGCCAAGATATTCCTACAACATTTTATTTTTGTGACCATGTTATTTTCATGTTCTTAGTTAGCATATGATTGATACAAAGAAACATTTAGTTTTGTGTGTTTAAGAAGTGACTTTGAACATGTGTTATGTTGTTCATGTCACCTCCTCTTATGTTATATACGTTTTTACTTTTGTATTCTTCCTTATGGATTTGGGATGATGAAAACTATAGAGTGATTGGCAACCATTTTCATCATGTAAAAAACATAAATTTGGTTTCTTTATGTTTTATGCCTTTGGCCTTTTGATTGATATTTATTTTTTTCACTGATTCTCATGTCTTGTATTGTCTTGTGGCATTGTTGTGTTTATAATTTATGTATTTTCAACCTCATTTCACCTCATATATTATTTTGGTTTACTTGTGATGTCTTTGTCTATGTTTCATGTCATTTTCCCCCACTTGGTGGAATCTCCTTCATGATTATCAATCTTAGATGTTAAACAATTTTATCATATTATGATATTATCATAAGATGATTACACACTCACATTGGTTATATCTTACGATATTTACATGTTCCTTATTCTTACACATGCTTATCCCATGGTTCATAATAATTATCATACTTACACACTTCTTTTAAGATTACATGTTCATATGGTTGTCATATTACATCTCATTCTACTATGCTTAAGGCTTATCATGCTTACATCACATGCCTCACATGTTTGTGTTTCTCATGCTTATATGTTGTGACAATGATATATGCTGACATGTGTTTATCTAGAAATAATGGCTATTATCATTTATTTGCATCCTCATTAGGGGAAGCATTGGGGGTCACCTTCCTTTCCCATTCTTACACATGTTTTCATGAATACATCATGTTAGATCTTCTCACTTGTTTGTCATGTAATATTATCTATGAAAATTGTTTCATGATTATTGAGCTCTATATGATCATATCATTTCTTTTATTTTTTTGCTCTCTTCCAATTCCTTGCATTCTATATATACAACTAGTTAGAAAGTGGCGTATAATATATCACTAATACTATTTGATGGTCATGATTATAGTGATTAGCTCATAATTAAGATGGCTCCTACTATTCCCAACAAATATTAGTTTCTTTATGATGGTTCCCACTATAGATAATGGATATCAATTTCTTTTTTATGGCTTCCACCATGCCTAATGGGTATTAGTTTCTTTTGTATGGATTCTAAAATGGCCAAAGAAATATTTACTTTTTGTATGCCTAGATTTCAAATGTGTGTTATACACAGAAAGAAAATATATTTTATAGGTTAATGATTTCTCACTAAGCTTCAATTTTCTAGGTCTCTCTCAAATTCCATAAAAATATTAAATTTAAAATCTTCTATGCAATCTAAAAGAAAAAATTCTAACAAACTTTGGTGCAGGTGGGTGTCCTCTCAGAGGAAGACCATATAAGATTTTAATCATGTAAAGGCCTCTTTCTTATGAGTGCAGTTCAATGTCCAATGTCTATCATTTGTAGGTATCCATAAGGCAGAGATATTGGAAGAGGCAAAATTAGCTCTTCAAAAGAGAATGGATAAGTGTAGAAATTTGTCAAAATTGACATAGTGTACAATCCATAGGAAGAAGAAAGTATTAGATATATTGAACCATGTGACCTTTGAGGGGCAAGTTGTAGCTCTTTTAATATGGTTTCTATAAAAGTTAAAAAGGGGCCTTCAAATGAAGGTCTTTTTTTTTTTGGAAATTATCTTCGTTTGAAGGTTTTCTTATATTTTCAACGTTTGAACGAAAGTAATTTTTGGCATACCTTCAAATGAAGGTGCCTTTGATCAAAGCAAAAAATTTCAAATGAAGGTGTTTTTTAAGTTTTTACTTGCATTTGAGACTAAGAAAAAAATTGATGTCTCAAATTTGGGACCCATTATTGTGGAATGTCCCATATTTAAAAGATGAAGAAGTTCTATTAAGTAATTTTGGGCTACATATCATCAGCTTAGGGACTCTATGGAAGAATGCATGTCAAAAGCTCATAAAATCTAAGGCAAACAAAGGATAATTATATTCAACAAGATAAAATAGACATGTAAATTATAAAAATGGATTGAAACTCATTTCAAATATAAAAAGGGAATCTAGATGAAATGGAATTGGATCTAAAGGAAATTAAAATGAGTGAAGATTTTTTTAAGTCCAATATAAACAGGATATAAAACTATTAAACTTGGCCAAAAATAGATTCAACAAAAGATTGAATAATTTGGGGGGAAATTTGAACCCAAAAATTAAATAGATGTAGGTAATGAGAAATGATACCCAAGGAATGAAATCAAGAAAGGGATGACAAAATAAAAATTAGGTGTGACATAGGCATGCAATAAAAAAATAAACTATGAAATTAATTTAAAAACATAAGGACCAAAATATAAGCTCGAAAAAATACCAAAAAAATACCAAGGGTAAGCCAAAACTAAAATAAGAATTTTGAAACACAGTTAAAAATCATTAAAATATAGGATAATTCTTAATACTCAAAGGTCCCTAGTTGTAGGAAGAATTGGGCATATTGAGGTATCATAAAAAAACATAATATTTTTATTGAAATAGGATTGTTGATTGGCCAAGATATTCCTACACCATTTTATTTTTGTGACCATGTTATTTTCATGTTCTTAGTTAGCATATGGATGGTGCAAATAAATATTTAGTTATGTGTGTTTATAGAAGTGACTTTATATGTGTTATGTTGTTCATGTCACCTCCTACTTATGCTATATATGTGTTTACATTTTTATTGTTCCTTATAGATTTGGGATGATGAAAACTATAGAGTGATTGGAAACCATTCCCATCATGTAAAAAAACATAAATTTGGTTTCTTTGTGTTTTATGCCTTTTTCCTTTTGATTGAGATTTATTTTTTTCATTGCTTCTCATTTCTTGTATTGTCTTGTGGCATTGTTGTGCTTATAATTTCTTATGTATTCTCAACCTCATTTCACCTCCTATATTATTTTGGTTTACTTGTGATGTCTTTTTCTATGTTTCATGTCATTTTCCCCCACTTGGTGGCATCTCCTTCATGATTATCAATATTAGATGTTACATTTTTATCATATCATGTTATTATCATAAGATGATTACACACTCACATTGGTTATATCTTATGATACTTACATGGTCCTTATTCTTACATGCTTATCTTATGGTTAATAATAATTATCATGCTAACACACTTCTTTTAAGATTACATTTCATATGGTTATCATGTTATACCTCATGCTACTATGATTAAGCTTATCATGCACATCATGTACCCCACATGTTTGTGTTTCTCATGCTTATATGTTGTGAAAATGATAAATGCTAACATGTGTTTCTCTATAAATAATGGCTATTATCATTTGTTTGCATCCTCATTGTAGAGGAAACATTGGGGGTCACCTTCCTTTCCCATTCTTACACATTTTTTCATGAATACATCATGTTAGATCTTCTCACTTGTTTGGCATACAATGTTATCAATGAAAATTGTTTCATGATTATTGAGCTCTATATGATCATATAATTTCCTTTATTTTTTTACTCTTTTCCAATTCCTTGTATTCTATATATATAGTGTTATCACAGAATCTAGCAGTGCTCGTTCCATGGATAACCCCCCTACGAAACTTGTTCATTTTATAGGTTCATGATGTTCAAGCACATAAAACAAAGCAATTTTAAATCCACGTCGAAGTGCATTCGAAAGTCTCAAATAGTCTGTTTGAGCATCCCTTTGCATTCATCTCGCAAAGACCTTTGAAATGAGTATCTTCACGAACTCTCATTGTTTATACTTAGTAAAATTGTGAAAAGTTCAAAAGCTCCAGAAAAAAGCACTCTAACATTTCGAAGAAATTTGGCTAAGTATAAAAAGTGCAAAGGCGGGGTTTTTCAGTGCCTCTGCACTTAAGTGGAAAGTCAACTTGGTGCAAGGGTGTTGATTTTTAGCGCCCTTACACCAAGTCTCCATACTTAGCAATTTCAAGGCATGGGCGGTGATTTTTAACTCAAGTGCACTTTTCCCAGTTTCATGCCTTTTAACTTGCCTTAATTAAATGCAAGACTTGAGTTTTTTTTTTCACTTTCAAATCACTTAAAAGTGATTTTAGTTTTTTTCCTTTTCATTCTCATTGCCTCTCTCCCATTCTCCATCGAGCTAGAAACTCTTGAAGACTTCAAACTCACGGTTTCAAAGATCTCTTTGTTGTTTGAGTTTGGATCTTGCGTTTTGAAAGGTAAGTTGTTTATTTCTCTCATTGTTTTCTTCTTTCCTTTCGTTTTTAGTATACTTTGTAAAATTCTCTTTTGATCTATATGTTTTGGATATTTTGTTTTCTTGTTAGTTTTCATTTATATTTGCTCTCTTTCTCCACACGTTTTTTTTTCCATTCGAATCCTTCACCTTTCTCCTCATGGCATGTACTAGTTTCTCCTCCTTTCCAACGTGTTTTGGTTTCTTTCGTGCCATCTTTCAAATCATGCCCTTTTTCTAAGTTGGGCATTCTTCTTGCTTTTCCTTGAGGTTTTGATTTATCTTCAAGCATGCGCCCTAGTTTGTCTCATGTTGATTCTTTCATCCCTCTTTCATTCCAAAGCTCTATCCAAGTGTTAAAGAAGGATTTTCTTGAACAAACCCATTCCAAGGTTCAACTTCAAATGATACACACCAATTGCTCAAGCGATTTTTTTGAACACCATTGCATGAAAGACAAACTTGTATTTTTCACTAACTCCTGGTGTAGGAGTGGTGAAAATCACTGCTCCTACACTGGAATGATCTATCAAAAAGTGTCAAAGCACTTAATTTCCATGCCACTACACTTACCACATGAAAACAAGAGACTAAGTGTCAAGGCACTAATTTTTAGCGCTATGACATATTTTTGCACTTGAAGTCATCTCTCCTAAGTGTAAGGGCATTGATTTTCAGTGCCCTTACACTTTTGGCAGTTTCTCCTTGAGACACTTCAAACTTGTTCTATCTTCACCCCAAACCCCGTTTCTCCACTCCTGCATCATTTTCCATGCCTCGTCACTCATTTCACACTTGCTCAACATTGTTGCTCACTTCACACATCTGAATGCTACTTTTTCAACTAACGTTTGTTGATTCACCATCTTTGCAGTTCCTTTTCATATCTTGTCAAAGGATCCTCAAAGTTGCATCTTTTTGATCCAGTTGCTATCAGATGATAGCCAAGAAGCCTCCATCATCTTCAAAGGCTAAAGGAAAAATGAAATACAAGTACCAAGGTGTTTATCCACCTACAGTGGTAGTTTCAAAGGTGGATGAAATAAAGGATACCGAGGTTGGTCATCAAGAGCTCCTTGATTTCGTAAAAAGGACTGAGAAAAAGCCTCTTGAAGACTCCCTAAGAACCATTGTGCATAGTAATCTACATCTGGTGTCTACGTTCCCTACTTCTTCACACAATATAGAGGTCATCCTCCAAGTTGCATCCCATTACATCAGGGAAAGTAGAAGTGTGATTGATTCCTCTGGGCATGAGATATTCAGACTTGACCTTGATTTCTTTGATATTCTTTTCAGAGTCCCACAAATGGAAAAGTACACTAAAATTTAAATACAAGCGTAGGAAGTCTATGACTCAAATCCCAATAATTCCAAGTACTTGATCAATAGTCAATGGTTGAAAGAACCCAGACACACTATCTCAAGATGGTCAAAGGGACTTTTGCGACGTGACTTCATAGGAGATGTTAGGGACATGATCACACTTTTGAGCAGAGTTAAGGGATTGCCTGAATCATCCCATTTTCATGAGTGGATGTATGAATACATTTGGATCATAAGGAGACAAAAGGCTCATATTAATTGGGGAAAACAAATCAGTGATGAAATCCATGAATAGCTGATAAATGTTCCAACCACTTTGAAGTTCTATATGACTTCTTACTTGGTGTATGTTGTAGTCGTGATGAGGCAATTCCTGGGTTTATCTACAAAATGAAACCATATTTCTATACCCATGTACAAATATTTCTATCAACTAGAGCTGAAGGAAAGCCTTCACCATTTCAGGAGGGTCATCGATGCTTTCTTTGTGCCTATGCTTTTCAACTTTGACCTGACTCTCGAGAAGAAGAGATTGTTTGACGAGGCTAAAAAAGTGGTGAGTAAATTCAGATGCATATTCTTACAATTCCCAACTTTCACTTACATAAGGGTAGGATGCTACACTAGGTTCCCTTACATTTTTCCTAGATATCCCTCAAACAAGTGGATACTCATGGAGTTATGCAGACAACTGATTTCAGTTCACAAAGAACGAATGAGGATTCACAAACCGGGATTCAAGTTTCCATTGATGATTGGTAGGTATTGTTGGTTCCCAAATCAACAGATACAATGAGTCCTAAAGAGTATCCACTCTCTCATATTCGTTATTCAATCAAATGTCGTGTCAATCAATCGTATGTCAACAGATCAATTGTTGAAGTATTGTGAATCAGCTAATAGAACAGTCATCAATCTCATACATAAAGCTCTGAAATGTTGCATTACAATATTTCGGCATAATATCCTGACCACTACTTCTTATCAGAATCCTAACACTTAATTCACATGAATCTATAGCTTTATTCAAGCACTTATATTAATTCCTTGAATTATTGGGCAAGAAATAAACCACACACCCACTAAAGACCAATGGAGATGAACAAAATAATCATTAATTATATGTATCCAAAACTCATAAAACAAGCACATAGGAGAGAAAGTAGTCTTGGAATTGCACTATTCAGTATTATCCTCCCAGTATTGCAATCAAAATTACAAAGATATCATAAACTCCAACCTAAAAAAAAACCACTGAAATGTTCTATATTCACCTTACAGTATGCTCTGTGATTAAAAACAAAACAACCTCCTAGAATGAGGTAGAAAAACAACACTTAAGGAAAAAACAAAAACCCTAAATGTTCATTTGAAGAAGACACTTGGCACATTTAGGTTCACCGATCTTCAACTACCTTTACTTGTTGAAGAATCTTCAACCTACTCTCTATTTTCTTGCTCCTCTCTCCATTGCCCTGCAACAGAAAAATATTCCTCCTTTTGAAAACTCGTCATTCTCTTTGTTTGCTCTTTTCCCATGTTGAAAAATGCCCTATTGTAGAGAATATTCTATTGGCTTGTAAAATTCCTTCATTGTAAAAATAAAAATCTCCCCTTCACCTATTCATCTTTCACTCAGTGGCGTGAAAATGGTCCTCTCTGTAAAACTATTCTCCAGCAAAGAAACATCCCATAGTGAATATTTTATTCACTTTATAAAAATATTACCCATGCTTTCTTTTTCTTGGGAAAAATATTTTATCTTGTGCATCTGATATCACCTTTACACTCCCAACAATATTATTTTCCACTTTGCAAACATTTTGTCAAATATTAATATTTGACAATGAAACTCGGGCCCACCAAGTCTTTATTTCAACATTGCCCAGTATTTAACATTGTGCATTGCTCATAAAATGAAGAAAAATAAAAAAAATTAGCATGCACGATCATCATTTTGTTCACCTGAATGTTCTTTCCTAGTAATACAAAACATTTTACATTTACTTTATTGCCCATTATTTTTAAAAAAATTTACCCTTTTTTTATACTAATGAAGGCTTTTAGTTTTATTTCACTCAGAAAAATAAAAAATATTACCTATGCACCTTATTTTTAATTCACCTTTTGAAAATAACCATCAAATATCAATGAGTGATATTGATCACAGGCCCTACTACACTTCCATCTATTATTGCTAAGTTACTCTCGCACATCGTAGATAAAAGGAAAAATGAAAACAATTGATTAGCGATGCCCAATAAAATCAATACAACTTTGTCCCGCCAATCACTGATACAAAGTGGAGGAAGAGAAAATCAATGGCGATACACGAAAAAGAAAGTTTTCATCACCCATCACTGATATACTGAGGAGAAAAGGTAGCCAATCAATAATAGGGCTCCATTGTAGTTTTCCAAGAGAAATGAAACTCATTAAAATGATATGCGATGGCGTATCTCACCTGCAGAACAAGAATTTCTTTCATTGAGCCACTTTTGTAATACAGTTTACAAACCATTCATGTAGTGTTTTATGGATTTCTCCACATACCAGGCATTGAATAAAATGTATTCCGCAACAACTTATGTTGAAAACTTTTCCCTTTGGTGCACAGCTACTTCCCTTCATATTTCCTTTTCCCTAAATCATTTATCTATTTTGAGTTCCATTTCACCATCTATCATGGTTCCTCTATCTGTCTTGCATCCATAAAATGGTTGATGATTCTTTATCCACCTTCACTTAGCAATATGGATGTGTGCACTCCATAATTTCATCAAAGCTTCATTTGACAATATTAAATTATTCCCTTACTATACATTATGACCATACTCAATGCGTTGATTTTCCTTTTTGATTCCTCCCCTTTTTAATGCCAAAACTCTCAATGTAGCCTTCTTAGGACATACAACCACTTTTAGTAAGTCTATTTTTTTCCTTCAGGTCTATGCTAGGAAGTGTATTCAATAATCACTGACCACATAGATTGCAAACAGTGTTTGAGCTCTTTCAAGGCATGTTGGCTCATTTCATGGATTGTTCTACTCTTGGCGCAACATTTGATTTACTCTATGCAACTTTTAATCATTATTTTTTCCCTAAGCCAATCGTTGCTTTTATTTCCTCATTTTGGAGAAATACATAAAGCACTCAGTGTATTTTGTATCCACTTCATCAAGAAACCCTAAAAATTTAGATGCACTTGATATTGTTGGCACAAACCATTGCTTGTGCAATGCATGGGCTAGATTCATCCATACATTGGGTATCGATTTTAACATCAACACCAAGTATGTTTGTAAAAATTCTTTTGCAAAGTCAGATCGACCCCTTAAAGTGAGCACACAATTCCTTGTAAAGGCTCCTCATTGTTACCATTTTCACTAAGAAAAATAACCCTTGTTTATTTCTAACCATTTCCCTTCTGTTTGATTCCTCCCCACATGGTGGAAGGTTGATCCCTGCAAACTAATTTTATTTCCCAAGTGAAAAACACACATTGGAAGTCTTCATATTTGATTTTCTTCAAGCAAGTTTAAATTTTTCTTTTGTTTGGAACACATTCCCTTCGATTCTAACTTCATCTCCATGATTACTAAGGCCGCTCAACACAAAAGAATTGTGATCCAGTAGCAAGCTCTTGAATTCTTCAACAAGAAAAATGACTTTAGCAATTGCAGAGGAGATGCTTGTAGATTTTCTCCCATCTTAGATTTTATCACAAATATTTTTAGGTCATGTTCCAAGCATTCCTTATTTGAACAATCTCATCACACTGTGTTTTCTTATTGTACACAACTGTGAATCAATTCTTGGATGAAATGACAATTCTTGGCATTAGGTTCACTTCAAGCAGCTTAAAATGTTTCCTTGCATCGAGCCCACTTGTTGGTTTTCAATTTTGATTTCTTGGCACCAAGTTTCTTTGGGAATTTGATGAATTCTCGAGTGAAGAATGCATAATTATAATAAATATCCACCCTAAATGTATTCCAATCGATCCAAAATAATGCTTAGTTGGATCTCATTCCAAATCTAAGCCTTGGCTACAAATTGTAAATATGCATTCTTACAAGCATGAAACTTGAATAGATTAGCCTATATAGGATGAGTTTCTTTTTCAATATTTTGTAGCTATTCAAACAATTTGACAAGGTTAAGATGGTGTTGTGACTTTGTCCCATGGTTGTTCAGATGAAACTACTTTCTCTTAATCCTTAACTTTACATGGTTAGACTTAAGCATAGGCCTGAAAATGGCATTTAAAACTTTCCAAACTATTATGCTACCTTTGTGAAATTTTATTTTAACATAGAGGTTCACTACATTAACTCATGGATACTCCCTCAACAATGGTGTAACACATGTTGGGTCCCCTGGTGGGTCCGACTAAAAAAAAAATCATTTTTGGACAATTGACCATTGAGAATACTGTAAAACCTCAACTAGACACATTATGGATTTGAAAAATTGAGCAGGTTGTCATTTAGATTTGGCTTTTGACACCCCCAGATTCTTATCAAAACCACATAGGTAGCCTCTAGAACTGGCTTAAAAAACTAATCAAATCTCCTCCCCAAGTCCTGGAAACTGACATACCTATAAAATTTCATACAAGGAATCTAGAATGCCAAAAAATTGCTCATAATGATGCTTGAGATGAAAAAATTTAATCCTTGAAGTTTCCTACTTAGTCATATTCTGAAAGTGCACCTTTTGAAACCTTCCAAACCCTGAACAAACACTGATTTGAAAAAATACCAAACTTTGGTTTCAAAGGCCGCCACTAGGAAAATTAATAGATCCAGGTACCATGAGTATGTATGCACAGGGGTTTTTCTTAACTCCATCATACGTGCAATATATTCATACCCAAACTTGCCTTCTTTGAAATTTTTTGGAAAGGTTGATTTTCAACCTCTATGAAGTCCATTTGGGAAGGGCTTTGAAAAAAATACCAAATGAGGAGCTGGAGGGCTACAAACCGGGAAGGCGGTAGATAATTATATAGGAAATCATGGGGAACTTTCACTTTGATGTGCATGTCATTAGGTCACCAAATATAAATTCAAAAGTAGGGGCACTTTTTGCAGATTTACACTGTCCAGTTTGCAAATCTGAACTTTTTGCAAACATATTCAAGCTAGAAAACTCAACAAATGGATTCATGAGGCTATGAAAAATGACATAGGCTTTATAAAGATGCAGAGAATCATGGAAAAATATCAGTTGGGCTCAATACTCAACTAGTGCAACATTGCAATACCTCAAAGATGGTCCACTCAGAAAGTTTAAACAACTGCAAACAACAAACCAACTTCTGGACCTCCGGAAAAGGGTATCAAAAACTTATTAAAACTGGTCATGGGAAGCTACAAATGGACATATGAAATCTCCAATAGGTGTTCAACATTTCCCCAAAGTAATTTTGCATGATAATCAAAGGGTTCAAAGTTATAGGCTCTCAAACTGAGCTACTTAAGCTTATATAAGGGTACATCTGAGTGCATTAGGAAAAATTTTACATGGGCCCTCAAAATTTAGCCAAATTTTGGAGGTACCAACAAGTATACCATCAAAATTGTACAAAAATCCAAATCAGTCTATGCAGAAATGCAGGTCATGACAATATGGACCTATAGATACATATTTGATTTTGACTACCGGAATGTAAAGAAGAAGTTGAAAACAGGTCATCAGCACAAGTACTGCTTTGAGGACATCTGGGCTGATTGTAGAGATGAGGAGGCTATCCTTAAAATTTATTTTTGTAGACTAACCATACAACAGATCAAGGATCTTGGTGTTGCTGACCTACCAGAGGATTTCACAGATCCTAGTGACATCATGAATGCTGCTTATGATGAACAAGAAATCTCCAACATACCTTTTCCTGTAATCTAATGGTCTAAGAAGGAAAGTGTCTCCATTAGAGAGAGACTGGCACCAATATTTGATAACATTGCAGAGTGGTTACACAAGCATGGCTTCGAGATGAAAAATTTCAGGACATAATCAAAAGGAGAGGAATCTGAACTAGCGGAAGCCAACCGACAACAAGAACCCCGCATGAAAGATAAACTTGCGGCTACTCCCACTTATTCCTGAAGAGTCCCTAGTATTAATTTCACTATTGTAAAAAAGGATACACGATCCATCCAAGAACAAGAAACTACGAAACTTGAACCATCCGCTCCAAAGGAAAAGGGCATGTTTCTGAAGAGATAGATTCCAATGAAGAGGAAACCTCAAGCAATCAATCTACTGAAGAAGAAGATTTAGAAGAAGAAGACTCTGATGAGGAAGATGATTCCATATATGAACAAGATTTTGAAGGTGATCAAGAAGGTGAACAAGAGTTAGAAGAGCAAGAGGGTGATCAACAGGCATGATGAAGAACAAACTATGTCTCCACATGAGAATGTAGTTGAAGATCTTCCCCAGACATCATCAACCATAACTTCAAACATTCCTCACACACCTAATCCAAACACTCCTCCACCACCTTTTCCTACATCACCTATTCCTACATCTACAATACCCGCAGTGGACATTTCACCACCCCCTGTAGCATCAACCGTACTTGATACTCTTTCATTGACAAGTATACAAACGATTGACATTTTTTTGAGCCCTCCATCATCCATTCCCATCCTGTCATCTCCATCCTATGATATCACTTCATAAGTTGAGTTTAACAGGTTCATGAATGAATCCATGCATGATCAACTCAATGTACAATCTAATGGAGCGGTTATGATAGACACTACGCCAATTGTCACTATACCAGTCATTCCTTCAGAAGTGGTGGTGACAAGAGAGTTGACAATCAACCAAGAAGCTCGTACCTCCTCTCTTTCCCCCTAGTTGGTATCTCAAGTATCAAAGTGGAAAAAGAAAATGATCTCTCCAGAAGAGCTCGGTCTTGAAGAGATAGCCCCTCCAAAAGCCAAGGAGAAGAAAAAGGAAAAAGTATATTCATGACTTCATGTTGACAAGGATGGTCATAAATATGCAGAGATTGGCGTACCACCTCAAGAGGAAGGAGATGCCAATATGGAGGAATACATAGTAACAAGAGTCCATCTTGGCAAGGTCATGAATGAAAGTGCAAAGGAAAATGCACAGGTAACCTTGGATATACTGGTAGGAAGACTAGACAAAATGGAGCAAGCTTGAAACACCTACAAACAGAAGACAGAGCATTATGCCATTGTTTTAAGGAGACTTCCAGGATCTTCAAGTAATGAAAAACCATTGGAAATGGTAAGCGCTAAGGACTTGGCTGTGAAGAAGGTTGAGAAGTTTTCCTCCAAAGGTAGAGTGTTATATGGTTTTATTAATAAAATTGTAGAGCATGGTTCTCATATTATAGTTGTTGTAGATGAAAAAGCTACTCAGATAGCCAAGCTCAAAATAGAGCTTGATAAGGAAGAAAATGTATTTTCCCAAGAGCACAGAGAAATGGAAAAATGTTTGTTATTGTGGTCACAAATGAAATAGGCAAAGCTCAACAAATTGGTGGAAGTTGGGGTGATCCCTGACAAGGAGAAATATGTAGAAGAGAATCACTGAAACACTATATCCAGATAATCAAATCTCTTACAGAAGACCTCCACCAAGTATAGGAAAATTTTGAAGGGCATCGTGCTATCCTTGAAAAATGAATTAATGAATTACCAGGATAGCTCCTTGAAGAAAACTGTATCTTCCTTCCGGCCATAGAACTTTCTGAGATCTTCAAAGAAGTCATCATGAAGCAAGTAGAGTACAAACTTTTCAGAAGCCTCTATGCATGTTATTTGTGATACAAGGCTCACTCTTGGCAACCTCAAGAAACATCTTGATAGGTGCAAAAAGGTTCACTCATTCGCCATGAGATCAATCGCCAGAATTCATACCATTGTGGATTACACTGTTGGTTTAGATGAGACATTCATGCAGGAGACCAAGAAGAAGTATGAAGACTTTTCCCTCCAATTTTGGACAAAATTTTGCCTATTTCCTCGAGTGTAATTATTAGTATACAAGTGGCATATTTATATCAAATATATGAGCCTTGACTAATTGTGACCTAACATTCTAAGATTTCAAGCTCGATCAATAATTTACCTATTCAATACCTAGGTGAATTCTAGAAGTTTGGAAATGGACATAGTTTCACCCCTAAACTTTTAAATTCAAAATTAATTATAGGCTAGAATAGACCCCCTTCCAACTAGTCATTGGTTTTCAACTCAATGTAAAAAAAATATTGCACTCTAGGATGTTGTATAAAAAGAAAACACTTTGCTTCATTATGAGCATCTAAGAATCTAGGGCATATCAATGACTTACCAAAGAATCACCTAACAAGAGGGAAAAATACATTGCATCAACATCTAACATCATCATAGCATTAACATGGCATTAACACTCACATAGCCTATGCATATTACAATGATTGTTTTGTGGGTTTTCAATCTTATCAAAATAATGGAATCAAATCTAGAAGCTTAACTAAGTAGAAGATCCTTACTTAGCAAGCTCCAAAGGTGTTCATCAACACCACTAATTTCTCCATTATAAATATAGAGATCATGTAAATCTTTGTTTGTAGATACAAATGGTCTACATGTATCAAGATTAAATTTAAAATTCAAGGTCAATTGCATAAACAAAGATTAAATCTACGATCATGAAAAATAATCTAAAGCAAAACCTAATAGATTTATCAATTTACATCAATCATTTAACAAAATGTAAACATATTGATGAATCCTTGAACACCATCTATCATAACATATTTAATAACAAACTTAAAACTAAATACATTTATTTATGAATTAATTTTCCTATCAATTTTTAAACATATAATATATAATATAATCAATTTCAGTTACTTTAATATCTAGGTATAATAATTAAATATTAATTATATTTAATTATATAAATGAAAGCATTTACTCTCAAATTGCATTATACATTTCTTTAAATTATTAGTATCACCTACAAAGCATGCTTTGTTAAATTAATGTGTGATTCTTAGAAAACAATATCCATCACTATCACACAATAGAAAATTTAATACAATAATGAGCCAATGAGAATGTATAATTAGAATAGTTTGACCAATTTTTCTAATGCATATTTTTTCTCAAATTTCTTTCTAAATTTCTAAATTATTTTATCTACCATTCTATTGGATAAAGTTGTGAATAGTTTTATTAGTATGATGTAAGGTATTGAGCCCATAATTAAATGTACTCTTGATGAAATCTTTTTAGTTTCATATCATTTTCTTCATTTTTTTCTTGTCGTATTTCATGATAACATTAATTTGTATTTAAACGATTGTGAACCAACATTGTGAAATGCTAAAATTGAAGTAAATTTTACTTCCTATTATATTGGAGATATTTTTCAACTATTACTTTTAAAGACATAAGAGTGAGGAATCATGATAATTCATCTCTAATTTGTCAAGTGATTTCATAAATTTTTATTTTGCTATTAGTATTGACGAAATAATTATTCTAATAATATTATTTTAAGCTAACTACATATTACACAATCCCAAAGAATCAAAGCAATACATCACTTGTTGTAAGTGCAACAACCAACATGAAAGCGTATATTAAATAATAAATAAAGAATAATCTATTTTCTTTTCTCATCTTTCGCTTGTATTTTTAAGTGTACAAATTATATGATATTCAATGGAAATTAGTTTGTATAGTTTTTTAGTACAAATTTATTTTTTATAATTAACCAACATTATTATAATTATGTGATGTCTAGACTAGTAGAATATTGAGGTTTTTTGGGAGGTCATTATTGAAGAGGTGTAATTAAAGTGGCAATAAGGAGTGGAGTGTAAAGGTGAGAAACTATTAACAAAAAATATTAAAGAGACATATAAATTTATTTTAAAATAAATAAAACTCTTAAATAAATAAAATGACATAAAATATCTATTTGGAAAATAAAATAACTCTTAAATAAATAAAAATACATTTTCAAACCTCCATTCATGGGGATCACTGAGTTCATCCTTTTCTTAATCCAAGGAAAGATATTAGATGGACAACCCCTTCTAGAGGGTTAGTGCAAGCTTAAATTTGGCTGTGAACAATTGCTAGATTTTTCAAGGGTAATCTTCCCCTCTCATAACGTCTCTACCTCCATCTCTAATGCAACGGATCTTATTAAAGAGTTGGCCTTCAAGCATTTCATTTTAGAGGAATCTTTCTCCAAAGACCATACTCTTGTTGGGTATCCCACCAAGAATGACAAGAACTATTGGTGTTCAAATTTATAGTATCATGTAATTTGCACTCATTTAAACACCATAAATGGGAAGCCTGCACATATGTGATGTAGTTTTTTAGGAAAACCTTTGGGAGAGAACTAAAGAAAATACATAAAATAAAACTAATCTAAGAAAACAACCAATAACTATTTATTAAATGAGATATTATTTCCTAACAATAGTATTTGAACATTAATAACTGAAATAATTAAAATTTAAGTATTCATAACACACAAGATGATCTTTTAACTTACTAAAAAAAAGGGGATAAGATAAATAGAAAATACTTGTATCAATCATCGATTGTGCATACTTACATATCCATGAATCACTATTCAAAAAAATAATTGAAGGATATTGAAATTAGAAAACATCTAAGAAAATATTTTTTATAGTTACATATTCATGAATCGCTAACTATTGTAGAAATTTTTAACTAGTCACTCTTGTCTATCACCTATGTGTATGCTGCATTCAAGCATGGCCTACACAATCCACAATTCACTCCAGGTGCACAAAAGTAAATAGCAAGCAAATATTTAACTCATTCATAAATAGAAAGCAAAAATAATTTTCCACGTAACAGAAGTTAGAGTTGATTTAATTCTTTTCAATATGATACAACATTCGCCAATGCCATGAAGGAAAAAAAAAAATTCAAGAAAACAAGTTGACATATCACTAGTTTTTTTGAGTTATGAATTCAAACAACTTGCAAGAGACATTTTGCAGGGTCATCCATTAATGTAGTACTTGTAAAGATGGAAAATATAGCCCATAAAACACTGAAAGAAAATAGAACATCAGCTCCATGATTCTTATTTATAAAAAGGTATGTTCAAATAACAAACATAATGGAGATGAATAGGACACCTCCAGTAATGGTAAAATTAAAACAACCTCTATCAAATTATAGAGGCCATTAGCATTTTTATATTAATTACAAAAATCTTCCTCTATCTTGGAGAGATTCGGGTGTAAGTGGAAAGGGATGTGCAGTCTCTCCGCTTGCTCTGCTAGCACATATTCTTGCCTATCCACTTGTTCTGCCAACAAAATAATCTTCTTTTTTCTTTACATTTTCTAGGGTTGAAAGAACCGGGTGGAAGTGGAAAGGGATGTGCACTCTCTGCTTGCTCTGCCAACACATATTCTTGCAATCATATTCTTCCCTATCTTCTTGCTTTTCCAGCACAAAAATGTTCTTCTATCTTTACATTTTCCAAGGTGGAGAGAACTGGGTGGAAGTGAAAAGGGATGTGCACTCTCTTTGCTTGCTCTGCCAACACATATTCCTTCCTATCTGCTTTCTCTACCAGCACAACAATCTTCCTCTATCTTTACATTTTCTAGCGTGGAGAGAACTAGGCGGAATTTGAAAGGGATGTGCACTCTCTTTGCTTGCTCTACCAACACATATTCTTGACTATTTTCTTGTTCTATTAGTACAAAATCTTCTTTTTTCTTTACATTTTCTAGCATGGACAGAATGTGGAAGTGGAAAGGGATGTGCACTCTCTCTGTGCTAGCTCTACTAGCACATATTATTTCCTATTGCTTGCTCTGCTAGCACAACAATATTCTTTTCTCTTTACATTTTCCAAGGTGGAGAGAACTGGTTGGAAGTGGAAATGGATGTACACTCACTTTGCTTGCTTTACCAACACATATTCTTGCAATCATATTCTTTCCTATCTGATTGCTTTTCCAGCACAACAATCTTCTTCTGTCTTTACATTTTCCAAGGTGGAGAGGACCAGGTGGAAGTGTAAAGGGATGTACACTCTCTTTGTTTGCTTTTCCAACACATATTCTTGCCTATTTGCTTGCTCTTCCAACGCAACAATGTTATTTTGTCTTTACATTTTCCAGGGTGGAGAGAACCGGGTGGAAGTTGAAAGGGATGTACACTCTCTCTTCTTGCTCTACCAGCACATATTCTTGCCTATCTGCTTGCTCTACCAACACAAAAATTTTCTTTTGTCTTTACATTTTCCAGGGTGGAGAGAACCAGGTGGAAGTGGAAAGGGATGTACAATCTCTTTGCTTGTTCTTCCAGCACAACAATCTTCTTCTATCTTTACATTTTCTAGGGTGGAGAGAACCAAGTGGAAATGGAAAGGGATGTGCACTCTCTTTGCTTGCTCTACTAGCGCATATTCTTGCCTATCTTCTTGCTCTGCCAACACAACAATCTTCTTCTATCTTTACATTTTCTAGGGTGGAGAGAACTGGGTGGAAGTGGAAAGGGATGTGCACTCTCTCTGCTTGCTCTGCCAGCACATATTCTTGCAATCATATTCTTGCCTATTGTAAAATCCCCATCTCGGGCACAACAATTTTTTTTTTCATTCACAACAACTACCAACTTAAATGATTAAGCACCTTCCATGAAGCTTAATAGTGTTAACTTCAATACTTCTCTGCTCCCATGGTGGCATCAACTCATTATTTCCAATTATATGCTTGCACAAAAGAGCATTAAGGTCCCAAGGTTAAGGTCTTTCCTAGACCTACAACCTAAGCCTCGGGGGTTTGTGATGACCCTTCCTACATATCCCCTTGTAGGAATTAGAGGCTTCGTAGTTCACCCCACAACATTAGAGGGAGTCCATTTTCTCCTCTTGCATGAGATCTTGATCTCACTTTTAACCCATGACTATTAATTAAGTACATGTAAGCTATCAACTCAACGAATTATAATATAATGTTAATAACTTTGATAATAACTCTCCATAAAGTGTTGGGTCCATACCAAGCATTAGTGTACAAACATTCACAATATTCACAAGGGGTCTTTCATACCATAATCCAAAATATCATATGCATAATGAATTTCTCAAGCATACATCACACATACACTAGGTGATAAGCTCATACACATCACAAGTACAACAATGATAGAATCATACATAGATCATAAGTACAAGGATTATATTTTATGTACGTCACTGGTACAACAATGATTGTCTCATACACATCACATTTGTCATATATCACAAATACATTGTTACAAGCTCTAACATACATCACTTATACATAGAGGCGAGCTCCAACATACTTCACATACACAATGACGAGCTCCAATGTACATCACATCCATAATGGTTTATTAACACATCACAATGGTTAACACATGTCCATAATGCATCCTAGATAGAAAGAATATTGATGCATTATGCACTACATCGTGGGTCCTATCCTTTCCTCTAGTCTTATGCACCATTAGACAAATGGGAAGAGGATTCAGTGCATCCCATACTACATCGCGAGTCTATCCTCCACCCCAAAAGGCTAAGTATACAATCTGATAACTGGGAAGGGGATTTGGTGCATCCCATACTACATTGCGGGTCCTTCCACCATCCCAATGGTTTCCCTAAGTAGTGAACCTACCAAACCCGGTGGATTTTGACTTCAATTACCTATAGGCCATCGACAATAATTTTTTCCACCCAAGAAGTAGCTTCTAACATATACCACCTTGTGACCTTAGTGGTATTATCAGCTATCTTCTTCACAATCTCAGGTAACACTTGGCATCGGTCACTTTCGTGCTTATTAGTGACAACCAGTGAAACCTCTCAATACATGGTTAGCCCTGAATTACCATTACCTACACTGATGGGTCCCTACATGTTCAACCACTATGAATGTATCGTAACCAAGGTAACCCACTACCTTCACCTCTGTGAACCAAGTGAATGTTGACTAATCCCTACCAGTAGCCCAGACATCGGTCATTGACATAGTCTAATGACTGCCTGTCACTACCCAAATATCCCAAAGGTTCACTCTTGAGCAGGTCATACATAACATAAATTCCACAATCATAATCAAAAAATACACAAGCCTATACATAGAGAGCTCTAGATATGGAGTTGAATTACACAGACACATAAGAGATACATGGAACCAACACGAGATGTACTTTACCCAACATATACATATAATTAAATACCCATTATAAAGTAGTTAAATCCCTTACTTCATTATGTTTAATAGAAGCCTATTATGTATTAAATATAAATTATTAAATTCCCTTAACTTGATCATACCCATTCAATACTCATTTTAGCCTCAAACTAAAGCTTATGGAGGAAAGGTCAAACCATGTAGTAACAATACCAACATCTGGGAGGTATCCCCCTAGACCCTCCCCCTACGGACTTGAGGTCATAGGGACATCCTTTTCCCAAGGACCGCCTATGTACTCACTTCCAAACATATCAAAGTCACACATAATTCCCCTTTCAAGACCCCTCAAGGATACCTACGCACCGGTTCCCCATTTAGTGACCTATGCCTCGACACTTCCATCCAAGTAAGTCAAGAATGAACCTTGCCACCATTATTATTCCTAATCCAACTTGAACATCCCAAGATTTTGTTACTATTTATCTTCCATTATTAATGCTTAACAGTAGTTAGGATAACAAAATCAAGTATATGATTTAACAACCCATACTATAACACTTCCCTTTAAGGATATCAAGGTCTAGAATTAAACTCAACTGACTATTATTTATAAACTAACTTGAACGTCCTTGAGTTCATCTTATCAACATAGGGACTAGGCTTATTACTCAACATGAAATTACCTTGTTTCTCACAAACCCATAGGAAGGAACTTCCATTTGAAATTTTTGTATTAGATTCAATATTGAGGTTCTTGTGCTCAAGGGGTCAATAGATATCTTTTGAAGGACATCCAGTAGTATTTATAAACTTGTTTTAAGTTATAATGACTATCTAAATCCTACCTAATAAGGTTGGAAACACTATGTTCAATAGACAATTCTATGAAAACATAATCCCATTAATAATATTATTAATATCATTCTTGATCTTCTAAATTCCTTTACCTTATGGTGCAACCCCACAGTCTTATGATAGTCTATTTAATATACTAGATAGTTTATTTATAATTGATGTTCAATCTAAACCTAACCTTAATGGTCATTAGTACTTGTATGAAAAGATACTATGTTGTATTTTTTGCAAGTATGAGCTTGTCTAGTGGTGTTGTCATTAATTTTTTCATTGATGTCAACACTATTTATTATGTTGTAGATTGTACATGTATAGCTGAGATGTTGGTGAGATGTTGTGAGTACACGGAGCTACCTTTATGGTGTTGCAGATGTGCTGTATTGATGAGTTTCCAAGTGCTTTTGAGAAAATTAATAAAGAAGAGAAGTTAGAGTGTTGAGTGTGTTTAGTGTGTGCTCCAGTACGTGCTCCATTTTTCTCTTATGTGGATCTTGTTGATGTGATTTTTGTGACCGCACCAATCAGCAGAAAAAAGTAATCTGAAGGCTACTCCATTCTCTCTTGATCAAAGAATTTTGTGTGCTAAGATTGCAAGAAAGATCGCATGTTCAACTCCAAGGTTCTGAAATGCTATGGAACACCCTCAATAGGTTCGTTGTGATATGTTGTGTACATGAGGGGACTTACACAATTGTTCAGGATGTTTACAATTAACAACAGGATAATGATTTTAAGGGGATTTTTGTGTGAAGGATTTAGTAATGAGGTACATTTTCCTAAGACTAACCAGAAATGTGCGGAATTAAATGGCTGGAGGGATTAGAAAATATATGTTCTCGTCTAAATGCAAGATGCATTGAGCTTGACTTCAGTGGACTTCAACAGAACTTTGTCTTGCCTCCCGTTGGACAACTTTGACAAGGTTGGTGCAATCTTCAAAGGAGTGACGAAAGATGTTCATATCACAACTCAAAAATGTAAATACCATCAAAACGATGCATACACACATGTGAATCCCAATCGAAGTTAGGTCTTAAAAAGCATTCCAGTTGACCACGCAAGGAAAACTTACCATCAGTAAGCTTGCTAGTGGTATGGATTAAATGAAGCTCACTTAAATTAAACACAACCACCCACAATTAACTACTTGCATGAAAATGAGAATTACTCTAACTTAAATCCTACTTGAAGTTGAAGGGCGAAGAAACTTCACTAACTGCTCATAACAAAAGACAAATTCACCAATCAATGAAACTCTTTTATTATGAAAGTCTTCATAACAATTCCTTGCAAAATTCTCAAAGGGAGAACTTTCCTTCTCCTTCAAACAATGTTATGCAATGAAACTATTCTAACTTTAAACTGTCTCTCTAAGCTCTATTAGAATGTTTATTCTCTAGTCTAATGATGTACAAATGAGGGGGGGGACCCCTTTATATAGCTGGCCAATCTCAATGGATGGTCTAGATCAAATTACAATGGATGGCTCAGATCGAGCCACATCAGCCCTAAACTAGATTATGCCCTAAAAACCGCTAGAAGGTGGAGGAGTGGCACAATTAATGAGCACAAAGATAGCATATTCCTCCTTTGACTACTATGGGAAATTAATGCCCACTATCCTTCCAGAAGATTCTTGTCTAGGACCCTATTCCCATTGTTATTCTCTCTGACCGCGTAAGCAACAAATCGGGCCAGCACTGCATCAACTTCCTATTTTGAAATTGTCGGAGTAAGGTTGAGCTGATACTCGAGGATGGCAATCATCTGCTCCTACCGAATATAAGACTTTCTCCAACTCTCAATGGATTCATGTGTGCTATGAATAATGTCCAAGAATGTGGAGACATTTTCAAAGTCTAGTTGAGCAAACACCCTCATCTCGGAGAAGAAAGGTTGCAATCTCCCCTTTAATCCATCTACTTCCACCTCCTCGGGAGTTAGCCTTTTGGTGAATAACACCTCAAATGTGTTGAAGATGCCTTCGTGAATGTTTCCCATTTCCTTCCTAATTTTAGTTGACTCCATCTTTGTTGTGTCGAAGAAGCCCCTACCAGTGAATGCAATAGAATACCAGCCGGGAAAATCATACCTATCCCCTGCCTGAATCACCCCTTCATCAACCAAAGTCTGGGTTGGTATTCGCATCAGAGTAGCCAGGCGTGGAATAGTCTTATCCTGGAATATGTGAGTGTCGTTCCAAGCCTACTCGATGTTCTCCAAATGTGAGAGGATACTAGAAGCATGCTGGAAAGAGGAGACAAGATATATGATGAACCTTTCAGCTTCAGCACAAACACCGCCAATCCACTTATCTCCCTCCTAAATGGCCTTCCTCATTTCTTTGAGCTCACTGATTGATTCTCGTGGAAGTTCAAATGGCATCCCCACTGCTGGGGTCTCTTGAGCACATGGTCGTGCTAGATGCCACACATACCCAACCAAAGCTCTATGCTCCTTCTTCAATTTCTTATACTTTCCTTCTTTTCATAGCAGCCTATCTTTCAGTGCCTGGAAGGAGTTGTCAGCCTCCTCGACCACTTGTTCTCTAGTGGGGCACCCTAATTCAATTATGGTGAAAGTGTAACTCTCAGGAATCACATCACCTAGATCACACTCCTCCCTCAGAACTGCAACGTGGAGAGTTTGAGAACCGGCCTCATCCGTTTCCATCCTGGAGTACTTCCTAACTCTCTTCCTCTTAGGTGACTCACTTATTATGTTCAGGAGCTCTTCCATCTCTATTGTCGGGTCGGTGTCATCCTCCTAATCTCTCCTTATGGCACTTGTGAGCCAACCTGGAACATTCTATTGAGCGCCATAGATGATAAGCGACTGCTCCTTCGTCGCTTCCACTTCATGAATTTCTTCCTCAACAACATTCTATTGAGGCTCATCTGCTTCCATATGTTGGCTATCCTCCTCAAAACCCTGAACTTCAGGCTCCGCAATGTCTTCTTCCTCAAAAGCATCCTCAAGTACACAATCCAAACGAATGTCTATTTTTGTTTCTTCTCCTTCACCTGATTGATCGGCACCCTTAGGAGTGTTGGCACTCTGACTATCAAGTTCTCTAGACAACGGCTAGTTAACTTCTTCCATATCCTATTCTTCAACCATTCTAACCCTTTGATCTGCAAACATTAACACCTCTCGCACACTTGAAGAGCAAGCCAACAACTGCATGGGTGATGCTTCCTCTGTTCTCTAAGGCTCGAGTTGAACCGACTCCTCTACTCGTGGTTCTGCAGGTTGGGCAATTTGTTTCCTCTTCCTTATTGATGTTGGTGGCCTCCGATCGCCCATGAGATTGTATGAGAGGGAAATTGATCTTCTCTTTAGCCTGTGAACATGTACATCCACCTAGCTCCTCATGAAAGTCAAGACAAGCATAGACAAAGTGTCTAAGTATGTGATCTCTGGCTCTTCCCAATCTGATGGTGGGATTGGTGTGTTCTTTATCGACTCATAGTCCAGGTGCGTAATGCTAGCGTCTTCATCTACTTGATCTGGAACCTGGACAACCTCACACTCTTTGATCAACTTCAGAGGCAATCTGGAGAACATCCTCCTTCTAATTTCAGCTTCATCTTGTGCATTCGCCCAAAAATCTTCTAAATTAGCCTTGTGTCGATATTGCTCTCCCTGTACAATTCCAATTTTCCCTTGAGGATCAAAGTCTTGCCGGCTGGTGTGGAGACTGAGGTAATAAAACTGCAATTCATCCTCTGCTTCCTTAGTTTCCTACAAAGAAGGGCACTCCTCAAGCGAGTTTCCCATGACAATAGGAAAGTGCAATCCTCCTTTCTTCTTCTTTCTTATAATTTTGTCGTAGGCAATGAGTTTCCTAGACACTTCGAGCATCACCATTCTATCAGTGGGGTACCTTGGCAGTTGGTAGGCATATGAATGGTGTCCCAACAAACTTATATATGTGAACTTTGATAATTTGACAAACCAAAACCCGTATTCTTCAATCAGCTCTTGTGCTTCTTTAGATATTCTTTGTTGTGTTCTCCGTTGAAGAGTCCTCGTGATGTACATTGTGAAGGCATCATCCACCCTCTTGAAGTGAGAGGTGCTTGTCAGATGTAACTGTCTGCATGCTTCATGAATCTTGAATTGACCAGAGCCA
Source organism: Sequoia sempervirens (assembly GCA_007258455.2). NCBI lineage: Eukaryota > Viridiplantae > Streptophyta > Pinopsida > Cupressales > Cupressaceae > Sequoia > Sequoia sempervirens. Next base: position 59,493 of record VDFB02277154.1, on the reverse strand, counting down.
CATCCGATTGGCTCTTGGTATGACAGCCCCTTATACTTTGTCATTCGAGCCAGCATATAAATAACATATGAGCTCATGTAGAATGTCTTCGTTCTCCTCAGGTTTTTGAATTGCTCATTAATGTTGTCACTAATCATCTTCGCCCAATCCACGTATTATTTTCCTTCCAGTACCACACTAATGTAAAAGAACATCCAAGGCTCAAACGCATATGCTTGTGGGTTGCCATTCACCCAGCTGAGCATCATGATCAAATCACAATATTCTTGCTTCAGTTCTTCTAAGATGATCTGCTTCAGCAGCTTGGTGCCAGGAGGCTTTGGCTTCCTCATCCATGTTGTGTTGATCCTTTTTGCACACCTAAGATGTAGCATACATCTTATCAGCTCTCTCCTTGAACTTTTACAACATTTTTTCCATCATTGGAATCCCAAACGCCTCGCCAATTGCATCAGGTGTGAAATTTACTAGCAACTTGCCTTCTGGAGAAGCAATTGTCTGGTGGTCCAAATTGTAGTAATTCACACACTCCATAATCAGCTCTGGACATCAAACTGTTGGCGGGAAACTGGCAGCTGCATATAACCCGCTCCTCACAATATTGTGTGAAGTCACCAATGGAGGATAACCACCTTGCCCATATATTCTTCTCTTAAACGCTTTGAGGTTGAATGAACCGAGGTTGGTGTCAGTCAAACCTCCGAGCTTCGACACAAACTTTGATTCTGAAATGAAAGACTTCTTTAGCTGTTTAATAATGGCCTACTTGGAAGCATTTTCCTTGCCAGTTTCAACATTTCCAGCTCTGGCTGCAACCTTGCTTGTTCTAGTAGCATCTCCTCTTTGACTTTCAGCCATCTGCAAAACAAACAAAAAAATCAAGCATTATAATTCTAACTTAAAAAAATAAAACTTCGTGAGATGGCTGGCAAGTGGAGTTGGCTTTAAAAATAAATAACTTCAGCATTAAAACTTCAACTCCAAACCTCGAGAATTGAAACACCGAAATTAAAACTTCAAGCTTCAACAACTTGCAGCAATATTACTTTTAGCACTTCGAAAAATCAATCTCAGCACTATCACTTCATAATTTCTTCTTCTTCTCAGGACTCACCCACTTCAAACTCAGTACTCTCAACTTCAGCAACTTAGAAAAATAATTCAACTCAGAAACTCCTCACTCGCTCAACAATCACTTTCAACTTCAGCACAATTTTCAACTCTGCAACTCTGTGAAGAAAAATGAATAACTTCATAGTTTTTATAACTGAAAGCAGGAGCCTAGTTTAGCAGTCGCCATAAATTCACTTCCCCATTACTTAGAAAATTTCCAATTTAGGAGAGAATATTCCCAATCGTCATAGAAATTTTCTATTTAGGGAGATTCTTTCCTCTTTTGAATTTAAAATTTCCCTCCTTGACTGCAAGTTACTTTCAGTTGACTGAAGTATTTTTGAGAAATTCATTAGAATTTACTTCAGCATAAAAATTCATTTTTGAACAATGGTGTATTTATTTAAAATTTAATCCCAACGCCTTTTTATTTCACTTGAGAAAATTTTATTCATTTCCTTCGCCGGCGCCTTAGAAAAAGCCCATACTTTGCTTGAAAAAAGAAATTCATCACTAGGCAAAATTATTTTCCTTCCAGAACATTTTTAAAATATTTCCCCCTTAATAAATATCTCTCGACTTCAAAATTTCATGTGTCTAAATGAAGGGGGACATTTGATTTTTTTTCTAAACTTTGGGAAATAATTTTAATTAAATTTTAATTGATCTCCAGCCTGGGGCATTTTATTTATTTAGAAAAAAAATTATTTTATTTCTAACGCCTTCGAAAAATTTCATCATTCAATCTTTAAAAAAATTCCATTTGATTTTTCATGCCAAGCTCAAATGACTTCTCCAGCTTTTAATTAATATCCCCCTCTTAATGTTAGGCACACTTGGGAGTCTAATCTTTTATTTCACATGCATTAGAAGATTTTAATCACCTTCTACTCAATGGCACACTTGGAGTCTTGTGTTTTCAATTTTATCAAGCCTTAGAATAATTTTAAACTCATTCATCCTCTTGGGCGCATACAAGGGTGTGTGCTTCAAATTTCAGCACTTAGAAACTTCTTTGACTCCTCTTCTTTTCTTAAGGAGCAAATCAACCCTTAGCCTTTTAACTTTATTGCTTTGGAGATCACTTTATTCTAGCTAGGTGCATATGACATGGGTAGCTCTAAGTTTCAACGCCTTAGAAACTTTCAGCCTCTTCACAAGTTCTTGGGCACATACAAGGTCTTCAAATTTCAGTTTCCATGCCCTTGAAAATATTTTCACATGCCTCTCCTTGGCTGCATTTGGAATCTTGCGCTTTTAATTTTATCCAGCCTCTTCTTTCTTTTTACATTGTGGCGCATATAGGAGGGGAACCTTTCAGTTTTCCACACCTTAATCAACTCTCTTAACTCACCTCCAAAGCTAGGTGCATTTGGCACTATATGCTTTCAATTTTGATGCCTTAGATAAATTCTCAATCACTTTCTCAAGCTTGAGTGCATTTAGATAGGTGGGCTTTCATTTTGCTATGCCTTAGTCAACTTTCTTGACTCACCTCAAAGTTGGGCGCATTTGGCACTATGTGCTTTCAATTTCGATGCCTTAGAAAAATTCTCAATCACTTGCTCAAGCTTAGGCGCATTTAGATAGGTGGGCTTTCATTTTAAATGACTTAGGAAAATTTCCCAACCTCTTATTCTTAGCTAAGGCGCATTTGACCCTCTTGGCTTCCAATCTCCCATACTTAGAAAAATTTCTTCACTCCATGCAAGTTGGGCGCATTTAGGGTGTTGTACTTCAAATTTTCCATACTTAAACTTTTTTCCCAAGATTTCTCCTAGGCAGAGGCGCATTTGAGGGGTCCTCCTTCAGGTTTTAATGCCTTAGAAAGTTTTCAAGTGCCTTCTTCTCCCTTAAGGTGCATTTGAGGCATCATACTTCAAATTTAAGTGCCTTAGTGAAATTTTCCAACCTCCTCTCACTTCAAGGGCACATTTTGGTGTGTGTGCTTCAAGTTTATAATACTTAGAAAAATTTCCAAGTATCCATGCAAGGTAAGGCGCATTTCACATGGGTAGCTTCAAATTTTAACCTCCAGCTTGTTCTTGGGCGCCTATGAGGTATCAAGCTTCAAATTTGTGATACTTAGAAAATTTTCCAATCAGGCTTCAGCTCCAAGGGTGCATTTTCATGTGTCAGCTTCTAATTTCTCAGACTTAGAAGAATTTTCATCATCTCCAGGTATCTAAGGCGCATTTCACATGTTGGACTTCAAAATTTCTTAGACTTACTGAATTTCATTGCTTTCGCCCAACTTGAAGTGGTTTATCCGCATTTCCTCTGACTTTCCCTAGCTTTCTATTTTTAGAAAGTTCTTCACATTTTGCGCTTTGAACTGATTTCCGACTCCAAAAAGCTTGATTTTCACTTTATCTCGAATCTTGTGATGTGATTGTGCTGCTGGCGTTTGATGCCTGCCTATACCTGCTATTTTTAGCAACTTACTAAAAATAACAACTGTTTAGAATGTGCTCAAACTTTGCGTGCTGACTAATTGAAGGGTGTTGATCATGACTGGATGTTGCTTCTATATGACTGTCGTGTTTCATCCTTGATTTTAGGAAACCCTAATTCCTCTGCACAGGCCTGCTAAAAATAGTAAGTACTTGATTCTCGAGCCTTTGCAACTCTGTTTGACTTAAAATTTGTACCATGGGGTCTCCATCACTTGCTTGACCTACTCATATCGATGCCTTGCGCTGACCTACTATTTTTGGCATGTTTCTGGAGGTGGCTTACTATTTATAGCAGTTGATTGATTTCAAGACTTCCACAGCTCTATTTGACTTGAAATTTGAATGTCGTGACCCTCATCAGTAGACTTGCGCGTCCACACTGGCACCTGATGTTGGCTTACTATTTATAGCATGTTTCAGAAGTGGCTTACTATAAATAGTAAGTGCTCTGTTTGCCTTCAAAATTTACCAACGGACTCCTTGAAAGATGCTGATCATGATGGGATACCTCAGTTTCTGGAAATTTTGGCATTTGACCCCTCATTTTTGGTCCTGAAGCTTGAAACCCTAATTCATCTTGCATGTGCCTTGAACGACCTTTGTTTAACTCTATTTTTGTTGCATGTCATCGAGCTCGTGATTCTGAAGTGCTGGGTAGCTGTTAGAGTGAACCTGCTAAAAATAGTAAGTAGCTAAAAAAGTGATTGATTAGTTGTCAGATGATTTTGCATGTCACACTACCCGAGAGATCTTGAAAAACCCAGAAAAACCCAGAAAAATCATCAACATGCGAGCACTGGCTAAAAATAGTAAGTTCCATAAAAGTGACCAACTCTGCTTGCATGTTACCTCATTGCAAAGCTCTCGAAAAACCCAGAAAGATTATGCAGACATGCGCTGAGAAATCTTGCATGCAAAACCTAAAAGTGGACTTCGAAGGTAGGACTGCTAAAAATAGTAAGTTGTCTGTTTCAGCTCAAATTTGGTAGGCAGGCAGCTTGCAGTGTTCAAAGTGCAGTGCAATTGTCAGAATTTGAGAATCTCAAGAAGACAAACCCTAAATTGGCACTTACTAAAAATAGAAAATTGTCAAAATTCAGTGAAAATTTAGAGGGAGCCTGCTCGAAGCTTCCTAACAGTAGTGCTAAACTCAGAATTTGATAAGCCAACCTAATTTGACCTCAAAGTTGTCTGAAGACTATAAACCCTAATTCATTGAAAATCCCTCCAAAATTAGCCAAAATTCAAACCTAGGTCAAATGACAAGTACATCACCAGATAAAAAGAACAAACCGAGAGAGACAGACCGAAAAACCCAAGCCAAAAGACCCGAATGGAGCAAAAATTAGGGGGTCCCCATTTTGAATGGGGTGATGTGTGAAAAGGTCAATAGATCTGAAGGAATGTTGTGTTGATTTGATGGTGATGCAGTCCGAGTTTTAGTTTCTAGTGAGATGGTATGATAGATGTTGTGTCCACCAGTTTGTGTGGTCTATCGGCAATGTAAGTGTTGTGTGAATTGGGAGAAATATGTTTTCTCTATAGTTCTCCTCTGTTTCGTTTTAGATCGTTTGGATCTAGTAGATGTCTTGTAAAGGTCTTTCATATGTTGGTGAAGAGGTTTGGATTTTTGTAATCTGGAAATCATGTTTCAGTGTTTCTGTGTGTGTCTATATAGCCTAGATTGACTGGTGAAAGGAGTTCAATGTTTGAAGCCTATTATTTTTGATGTGGATGTATCTGGAAGATTCTAAGATGTATTCTTGTGCATAATGAAGCATGTTGTGTCATTTGTGTGTCATCTTCTTGTTGGGAAGTGTGTGCATCATTGATAATTTATGTTTTCATTAGGTTTGGTTGACCTAGTGTTTATACTTCGTTCGAAGAATAAAATTTAATTGAGGAAGTGTGTAGAAGATTCAAGAATATTATTTTTATGTTTTTATTGGTCCACTCTTATTCCTTTCCACTACGGGAATTTAGATTTGCTGACCTAATTTGAATTTATGAAACGATGTGTTGTGGCCAACCTTGGTAAATGTTTCTAAGGGTGAGAACGGTATAAAATCAAGGTGAGTTGTGGAGAATTGTATGACAATGTGGTGCAAAGTGATAAAGGTAAGCCACAAATCATAAGAGCAGAAGTGTGTGTGTGTGAGTTGTATTGAAGACAGTGAAACAAGGGTTTCTGTAATCTTGTGAATGTGCTTTAATTGCAGTGGTGGATCTTTTGTTCTCTTTTGTATTTGTAGGCAGTGAGCCTCCCTGTTGGACAGTGAGTCCTTTGTAGGTAGTGAGCCTTTGTATTTAAACAGTGAGTCCTTTGTAGGGAGTGATCCTTTTTTATTTGGACAGTGAGTCCTCTTTTCAGCAGTGAGCCCTTGGTAGTGAGCGCTTGTATTTAGTTTATAATCTTTATATTGTGAGTTAACCCTCATCATGGTTTTTCCCTTATTAGTTTTTCCACATAAAAATCTGGTGCTTATTGTGTTGATTTACTTTCTATTATCTATGTTTCATGCTCATATTTAATAACAAAATAGTGTGGTTGAAGATTTGATAAGTGATAAATTTTTAAGTTTGAATTTGTGTGACAACTAATTCACCCACCCTCTCAATTTTCCTACACATGTTTAACAATTGGTATTAGAGCTTTTGGTTCCTTGTGTAGAGCCTAACGGCTTAAGGAAGATCCGATGGTGCACAATTTTTCGATCCCTATGTTTGATGGAACTAACTAAAAAGATTGGAAGGGACGGATGAGAGGATATATTATCTCTCTTGGTTTCAAACCCTACAAGGCTGTTGAGAATAAGTATACACTTCCATCATGTGGTGTTAATACTGTAGATGAGATCTCTACTTATGAAGAAAATGAGAGGGCGAAGTATGTGATTTGCAGTGGTTTGTCTAATATGATCGAATCAAAGTTAATTCATTGGACACTGCATATGATGTTTGTAAGAAGCTAGAAGACATGTATGAAGGGAATGAAAAAGTGAAATTGACAAAGAAACTAAAGGCAAAGCATAGATTTGTGAACTAGAAAATGGAAGATGGTGAAGAGTTCACAAGTTTCTTTCACAGGGTTGAACGAACTACAAATGAGGTTAGAAATCAAGGAGGAAAGCTAGCATATGAAGACATAATAGAGAAGATCCTGATCACCCTACTAGACTACTACAACGATAAGATCTCAGTGGTTGAATAAATATATGACCCTAAGAAGTACACCTTGGAACACTTGTTCGACACCCTACAAGCATTTGAATTAAGAAAATTCTAGAAAGATGACAAGATAAAAGAAAAGATAGAAACGACATTTAAGGAAATGAAGATTGAGGAGGAACTAGATAGTGATGATGTTGATGAGTTGGAAGCTAACTTCACTAGGAAGTTGAAGAAAGGTACTAGAAATTATAAAGGTATGCTACCCTTTAAATTCTTTAGTTGTGGTAATATTGGTCATTGTGCTTCAAGATGTCTGAATAGGGTTGCACATAAAAAGAACAAGGATTATAAGGATAAGGATAGGAAGGATAAGAAGTATAAGAAGTTGTACTATGTTAAGGAAGAGGCAGGTATTTTTGATGATGAATCTGAAAATGAGGTTGATATAGTGAATGCTTATTCTTAGCTTTGGAAAATAAATTTGTATCCACTAACTCTAGAAAGTGTGTAGGAAAAAGAGCTCCAAAAGTTAAGAATAATAGGATGGAAGGTACTCTGGTGATCACATTTCATGCAAGACAGGATGAAGACTACTGGGTAATTGACAGTGGATGTTCAAATCACATGACCGGAGATAAGAATAAGTTCACTAAACTTGAAAAATATGATGGTGGTTTAGTCATGTTCGGTGATGTTTCGGGAGCTAAGATATGTGGTAAAGGTTCAATTAGTTTTGATGGAGTGCATAGCACTGATGATGCATATTATGTGAAGGGTTTGAGGCATAATATTTTGAGTGTTGGTTAGATGTGTAGCAATGGATTTAAGCTTGTGTTTCAAAACAATACCCATGAAATCATAAAAGGATCCAGAAATGGAGATATGATTGCTATTGGAAGAACTCATAGAAACATCTATCAACTGAAAGGAGTTGATGGTCATTGTCTTGTATCTCAGATCAGTGAAAGTTGGTTATGGCACCAGAGAATGGGACATGTGAACTTTGATAATCTAGTCAAGATCAATAAAAAGGAAATATTTTGAGGACTGCCTAGAATCACAAGACCTACTAACGCTATCTATAGAAGTTGTCAATTAGGGAAGAAAACAAGATGTAGCTTTAAAGGAAAAGAATATTTTACTATTGGTATGCTGGAGTTGGTGCATACTGATCTCTGTGGTCCGACTAAGACTGAAAGCTTGAATTGTGATAGATATTTCATGTTGCTTATTGATGATTACACTCAGATGACATGGGTGGTGTTTCTTAGAGAAAATAATCAGGCCTTGGATAGGTTTAAGGTATTCAAAGCAAGAGTGGAAAAAGAAGTAAATTTCAAAATAAAGTGCTTGAGATCTAATAGAGGTGGTGAATTCACATTTGGTTAATTTAATGAATTCTTTGAGATGCATGTCATAAAAAGACAATATTCTTCTCTAAGAACCCCACAGTAGAATGGAGTGGTTGAAAGGAAAAACATAATAGTACAGGAAGCTGCTAGAATTATGATGAAAGAATCTAATGTACCAGATGTATATTGGAGAGAAGCGATACATATTACTGTTTATGTTCTTAATAGAGTTCAGATTAGACACAATAGCACAAAGACACCTTTTGAGTTATGGAATGGTAAGATTCCTACTATGAAATACTTTAAGGTATTTGGAAGTGGATGCTATATTAAAAGAGATGATGAAAATCTTGGAAAGTTTGATGTTAGATGTGATGAAGGAATATTTCTTCGATATTCTACTACTAGCAAGGCATATAGATGCTTTAACAAAAGATTAAGGAAGATTATTGAAAGTGCTAATGTGAAAGTTGATGAAGACATGTGCAGACCTATTGAGATAAGTGAAGTTGAGCCTAATGATCCTATCTATGTACATATACCTGAAGAAAATAAGGAGAACAAGAACAAGAACAAGTAGAAGAAGAATAAAATGAACTGGAACCTATTACTAGGACTCCTAAATATGTACAAAAGAATCATTTGGAAGATCATATAATTGGAGACAAGAGTGAAGGTGTAAAGACAAGAAGCAAAGTTGCAGCTGAAGTAAATTTATGTTTACTTTCTAAAATAGAACCTAAATTTTTAAAATAAGCATGTGAAGATGAAATTTTGATGAGAGCTATGAAAGAGGAATTGCAGCAGATAGAAAAGAATCAGACATGGGAACTAGTCCCTAGACTTGTGAACAAGAATGTGATTGGCTCAAAATGGGTGATCTGAAACAAACTAAATGAAAATATAGTGAGGAATAAAACAAGATTGGTATGCAAAGGATATTCACAAGTTGAAGGAATAGATTTTGAGGAGACATTTCCTCCTGTGGCCAAAATGGAAGCTATCAGAATATTTTTTGCATTTTCTGCACACAAGGACTTCAAAGTATATCAGATGGATATTAAGTCATCTTTTTTGAATGGTGAGTTGGAGGAAGAAGTATACATGGAACAACCTGAAGGGTTTTAGTTGTTTGACAAGTCGAACATGATTTGTAAGTTGAAGAAGGAATTGCATGGACTAAAGCTAGCTCCCAGAGCTTGGTATGCAAGACTGGACATATATCTAACAAATCAAGGATTCAACAAAGGTTCTGCTGACAACAACCTCTACTTCAAAGTGCAAGGTAATAAGATGTTGATTGTAGTAGTTTATGTTCATGATATAATTTTTGGAGGAAATGAAGGCATGTGTAAAAAGTTTTTTGAAGAAATGCAAAAAGAATTTGAGATGTCTATGATTGGTGAATTGAATTTCTTTCTTGGTCTTGTTGTTAATCAGATTGCACCTGAACACTTGAATGATTAAATTAAGCAATTTGTTGAAACATTGGATCAAACTCGGGTTGTGGGTGACCTATAATGAGATTGAACCTCTGGATTCTAGATCAGCTTCCTATATAATGGTCAATTTAATACTTGAATAATTTGTTATGAGAAAAGGGTAAGAGGGATTGAACTGAATGCATGAACTAAAATTAAAACCTCAGTGATGCACCTAAATGATGGTAAACTTGCAGAATGATTCACAACTTATACCCTCAGGAAAATTTGTTAACACAATCGAATTTGAGCACTTTGAACACATTAATAATTCATTAAAAGGTTGTATGTATTCTTTCCCTATTAAGGAAAACTGAGTTTCCACAAATTAGAGGAAAAAGAAAACAACTTTTGGGCACAATTAACGACCTGTGACGAACTGTAATTGTATATATGCATGCATAAAAAAGACAAAAATTTGAAGGTTTCAAAAACGAAACTCATCAAAATTGCATTAAATTATTTAAACCATGCAAAACACCTGAAATTGGAAAGGTGAACTGTATTTCAATTAATATCATGAAGGAACACCTCTGCAAAAACGATAACCTGTAAAGCTGTAAAACTGTATTAAATCTAAAATGTTGAGTTACAAGATATTTTTTCTTTGCAGAATGCAAAGGCTGAAAAACAAGAACTAGAGGAAAAAGATTAACTTTTCCAATATATACAATGAGATGTCACTCCAAAGTGCATGAAAAATGAAACTGAAAGTCAATTTCAGTATAGAAATGATAACTCCAAGGTGAAATCCGAGCAAAAATAAATATCCCTGAAAAGAAGGCTCCAACTCATGCAAAAATGAGTGTACGATGATCTAAAGTCGAAGTCAACTCATAACTAATCCATAGAGCATTCAAATTGCATCGAAAATCCCTCAAAAAGTGGGGCCAAGCATGCGAAAACCATCTCGTTTATATCAATCCGCCCATGATGATTAGAACTCCATCTCTGTATCGTGTATGACGATAAGGCATCAAAATTGAAGTGTAGTTGAAGACTCTTGTAGAGACTGCACTCTTGAACTTGCATGATTTCATAGATTTTTGAGGCACTTCAGTTATCATAACTCTCCCTCATACTTTGCATCCGCATGATAAATATCAAAGCAAATTATTATACATTGCTTTAATATTGTTTACAATATTAACTTCAGTTGTATATATGAAAGAATCACATGAAATTTTCAATGTAAGACACTACACTTACCTTTTACAAAGTGTGTAAAAATATAAGCATAGGTATAAGAAATACCTAGCACCTATTATTTAAAAATAATGTAATTTTTTTTGCAAAAAGTCTTAGGAATAAGGCAATAATGAGAGGGTAAATGAAAACCCTAAAAAACCAATAACACATGCAGCTTCACACTTCTTTTGATTTATTTGTTTTGGTCAAAACCCTATCTGCGCCGCCATGGAGGAAACCTGTGCTCGAACTTTTCCATTCCTTGTTGATTGTAAGAGATTTCTCATGGAAAACCTACAGAATAAACAAGGTAAGCTCTCCTCTGCCACAATATGGTAATTATTTTTCATCTATGAAATGTTTGCAGACCTTCTAGCTGTAGCCATACATTTATTCTAATGTATTTTCATTTGTTTTCTATTGATACTATTGTATGGGCCACCATCGATGCCTCTGTCTTGAGCTCTGAAGTACATTTACATGTGGGTTTTGGAGAACCTTTATTACACAACAAAACTTTGGCCAAGACTCATGTGCTTGAATTCATTTTGTCATAGCTATTTGTTTCGACCCTTATTCTTTCCTACATGGCATTGGTCCCTAAGATGAAAATCTCCTCAAGGCATTTTATTCTTTTACAAAGCTCTCATTCTGGCACTATTTGCTAATGATGTTTGGCACTACAAGTCATGTTTCCCTGAGAGTTTCTAAAGTATCTTCAATTTATCCATTTTGTGCATGTGCTGCAATAATTGCATTCCATGAAAACACATTTTTGTGAGGTATTTGTTTGATAACTCGTGTACTTTTCCAACGCCTTCACTTTTTGTAAACATGTCTACTACTAACACAATGCTTAATCATGGTAAATGTTGTCCTCATATTCCATTATGTGTCAAACTGCTCATTCTTTTACTTAAAGAATGCATGATTTCTTTATATTCCACAAGTTGAATGTGAATTTTGCTTCAATTACCACTTAATGTTATCCTTCAACAATAGTTTCTTTTATCTTCATGATGCACTACTGACACTTCTATGTATATATGATGTCATAACATAAAGTTGTCCTTTATTCTAAATGGTGAATGATGATTTTGTTGTTATATGACTTTCTCAAGCTCAGTCCTAAATTAAATAAGTTCTGATCCAATTTAACATATAATTGCAACTATGTTGATTTTGTTGTTCTTGACATTATAATGGTTGTCAATGTGACTATGCCTGCACAACTGTAGATTTCTTTCTAATACATGTGTTTTCTATTCAACTTAAATCATTATCACAGTATTTTGCATTTGATATATGGATTTTTATGAAAAGTACCATGGCACCATATGAGAAAATTCACTGTGTATTGTTGTTCTATGCAAATTCATTTGTCATTCCACCCCTGTAGCTATAAATACATTTTATTTCCTTGTGCAAACATCATTTTAAAAATATATATATAATGCACTCCACAAGCTCACTTGACTGATGCAAATTTACATCTGATGGTGTCTTTCTTAGCATAAGTGCACTCTTTATCACTACCATTGTTTTGGATGGTCACCATCTTCCATATGCAGACTTGTATTCTGTAGCAAAACAATTTACATGGAATGAATACTGCTCCCTTGTTATTTTTATTATAGTTTGATAATACATGGCTGCTCCTTGAATAATAATCTCATCACTATGACGTAGTGATTGCTTGTTAAGGCATGGTGGTTGTTTTTGACATCTTATCAGCTACAATGAAATGCCATTATACATATTATACACTATCGTCCTCCTGATGACAATGGGCACTATTATGCATTTAATGGCATAGTTTGTACAACTCTATGATTGCTTTCCTTGATTATGAGTTTGATGATCAAACCATCATGCATGTGTTGAGGCATGATTTAAAAGAATATCATAATGCTGCCATTATTTACCCGTGAACACGATAACTGTGATTGCTCTGCTTTTACATGTTGCTCTTTCATTGTTTATGAGTTGGGCTCAACCCTTGTGGGAGCCACATTTTGCACCACTCATAACAATATCTATTGAAAATGATCATGAACATAATGAACCTATTCCTACACATTTGAACAAAAAAGTTAGCAAAAACAATCAAAGTTGAAAGCTTCTATTGAACTTCGTTTTCCTTGATTGTCAGCCTTTGTAACTCAATCATCTGGTGAATGCCTAATTGAATGTATGTTACATTCCTATTGGTAGTGTAGACATGAAGTATAATTTAATTCATCATTTCTTGGAGTAAATCTCTAACATCATTCTTTTTACAATCTTGCAGGTTCATGGAGCGTGGAATCAAGATTGTTAAAGCTTGGAGACACAACAACTGAAGACATCAAGCGAAAGTGATTCATCATCACAGGCAATGATGAATTGCTTCTCTTCTTTGTGTTTACATTATCTTCAGTAGTGTAGCTTTCATTGAATTTTGTATTCATTATTTGATTATCATAACCAAATTCAGTTACTCTCACGGCTTGTGTGAGATTTCAGTGTTTTTACAAAATGAATAAAAAGCATTATTATGCAAATTTCCAATTTTCTATTTCAAATACTTACACAATAAAAGTGTAATTCAGATGTAATCTGATCTTTATGATGAAAAATGAATACTTTAGCAACAAATCTTGAAAAAATTTGTACCTATCAATGATGAATTCGATTCAGCTCTACCTATTTGAGCTCGTAGTGAAAAATAGGTAACAGGTCTACAAGTGAATCAAATAGATAAAGGGATATTTATTTCACAATCTAAGTATGTAAAAGAGTTGTTGAAAAAGTTTGGGATGGAGGATTCTAAACTGGTTTGTACCACTATGGTAACCAGATGTAAACTGAGCAAGGATGATGAATCTACTAAGATTGATCAAAGAAAATATAGATCCATGATTGGAAGACTGTTGTATCTCACTACTACTAGATGAGATATTATGCATACAATGTATTTAGTTGCTAGATTCCAAGTAGATCCTAGAGAAGCACATCTTATGGTTGTAAAAAGAATATTTATATATCTTAAAGGAACACCAGATTATGGACTATGGTACCCTAAAAGTAATGATTTCACCTTGAGTGCTTATACAAATGTTGATTGGGTTGGATGTGTAGATGAATGGAAGAGTACTAGTGGTGGTGCTTTATTTCTTGGCAGAATACTAGTTTCATGGTTGAGTAAAAAGAAAGGCTTGGTTTCTTTATCCATTGCAGAGGTTGAATATATTGTTGCACCATCCTGTTGCACACAATTTTTTGTGGATGAAGCAAACCTTGAGGGACAGTAGTATGTGATGAGCCTATTCCTATTTTCTATGATAAAACAAGTGTAATAAGCATTTCAAAGAACCAGGTTATGCATTCAATAATGAAACACATATCTATCAAGTATCATTTTCTGCGAGAGAAAGTGTTGGAGAATGAGGTCAGATTGTAGTATGTAACTACAAAGGAACAAATTGTAGACATATTTACTAAGGCTCTTCTGAAGGATACTTTCAAGCATCTTAGGGAGAGGTTGGGGGTCATTGGCCCTCCTAACTAGGTGCACATGAAGGTGCATCAGTCCAGTGAATTCACAAATTCTTCATTTATCTGGACTGATTGATGGGTCTACTCCGCAGGGGGAGTAGAAAAGATTTTCATTGTTGCAGTATGAATGTACTCCTAAGGGGGAGTAATTAGAGAAATTTCTCTTTTCCATTTATGTAAAATGGGGTGAAAATGTTGTGTTTCCATTAATGAAAAAGGGGGAGATTGTTGCAAGTATGAGCTTGTCTGGTGGTGGTGTCATTGATGTCAACACTATTCAGTATGTTGAAGATTATACATGTATGGCTAAGATGCTGGTGAGATGTTGTGAGTACATGGAGCTACCTTTATGGTGTTGCAAATGTGTTGTATTGATGAGTTTCCAAGTGCTTTTGATAAAATTAATAAAGAAGAGAAGTCAGAGTGTTCAGTGTGTTTAGTGTGTGCTATGGTTCGTGCTCCATTTTTCCCCTGTGTTGATCCTATTCCTATGTGGATCTGAAGGTGTATTGATGTTGATCTAATGGTGATACAATCTGAGTTTTAGTTTCTAGTGAGATGGTACGTAGATGTTGTGTCCACTAGTTTGTGTGGTCTACCGGTAGTGTAAGTGTTTGTGAACTGGGAGAAATATGTTTGCTCTGCAGTTCTCTTCTATTTTGTTTTAGATCGTGTGGATTTGGTAGATGTCTTGTGAAGGTCTTTCCTATGCTCTGGTGAAGATATTTGGAGTTTTGTAATCTGGAAATCATGTTTCAATGTTTCTATGTGTGTCTGCATAACCCAGATTGACTGTTGAAAGGAGTTTAGTTTTTGAAGCCTGTTGTTTTTGTTGCGGATGTATCTGGAAGATTCTGAGATGTATTCTCGTGCATAATGAAGCATGTTTCATCCCCTGTGTGTCATCTTCTTGTTGGGAAGTGTGTGCATCATTGATAATTTGTGTTTTCATTAGGTTTGGCCAACCTAGTGTTTACACTTCATTCGAAGAATAAAATTTAATTGAGAAAGTGTGTAGAAGATTCAAGAATATTATTTTTATGTTTTTATTGGTCAACTCTTATTCCTTTCCAATGCGGTAATTTAGAGTTGCTGACCTAATTTGAATTTATGAAATAGTGTATTGTGGCCAACCTAATTGGTAAATGTTTCTAAGGTTGAGAACGGTATAAAAGCAAGGCGAGTTGTGGAGAATTGTATGATAGTGTGATGCAAAGTGATAAAAGTAAGCCACAAATCATAAGAGTAGAAGTGTGTGTGAGAGATAGTTGTGGAGAATTATATGACAGTGTGATGCAAAGTGAAAAAAGTAAGCCAAAAATTATAAGAGTAGAAGTGTGTGTGTGAGAGAGTTGTGTTGAAGAAAATGAGACAAGGGTTTCTATAATCCTGCGAATGTGCTTTAATTGTAGTGGTGGATCTTTTGTTCTATTCCGTATCTATAGGCAGTGAGCCCCTTATTGGACAGTGAGTCCTTTGTAGGCAACGAGCCTTTGTATTTGGAAAGTGAGTCCTTTGTAGGAAGTAAGCCTTTGTATTTGGACAGTGAGTCCTCTTTTGGGCAATGAGCACTTGATAGTGAGCCTTTGCATTCAATTTATAATCTTTATATTGTGAGTTAACCCTCACCGTGGTTTTTCCCTTATTGAGTTTTACACATAAAAATCTAGTGTTCATTGTGTTGATTTACTTTTGGTTATCTGTGTTTCATTCTCATATTTAATAATAGAATAGTGTGGTTGAAGATTTGATAAGTGATAAAGTTTTAAGTTTGAATTTGTGACAACTAATTCACCCCCCCTCTCAGTTGTCCTACACCTCTTTAACATGATTTATCTCATAACATAACCTCAACTACATTGTCAAATTAAAAGATAGTTTCCTTCCAATTGGTATACAATTTATATAGCAGTTCATTATAAGTATAATAATAATTTCAATATCTAGGTTCTCGTATCAAAGAGATTGATAGACATCATACAATCATATAAGATGTTTACCATGGTAGCATAGATTATTGAATGTATCGAGTTTCAATGTCAAAGATATGTTTAGTTTATGGACTAGATAATATTTGCACTTATCAATTATAGCTAAATACTTCTTGTAATTGCATATACCAATGTGATATAATATTAACCATATCATAATTTATGCTCTTTGATATAATTACCAAATATAGGAAACTCATGTTTAAATTCATCCATTATCCTATACTTTGACTTATTAAAGAACTTCATATTGAATGTACCCTTGACATAGTCTTTGAAACTATTGCCTCCAAGATAAATGCACCGTGAAATCTATGGTACAAGATCTAACCATAGGAAGGCATACAACATAATTATAAACTTGCTTAAGCCCAATTGATACCTAAGTCATGCTTGAGATGGCATAAACAATGTATCTCTTATATCATGTAAATAGGTACCCAATATATTTGGTAAATCTTATAGTCACAAGACAATACAAATTATCCAAAAATAGAGGTTAACATACTTCCCCTGAGACCAACCTCCCTATCCCAATCTAGTTATTTAGGATGGATTATTCACTTATATATTTCATCATATTATAAATTCTACATAATGATAATCCATATGTTTTGAGAAATGATAATGGTATTATTATTACCATCCTAATTAATCATGTAATGAACAATTATATGTACATATGACTTATCGATTAAGATAAATCTGAATTCCTAAGTTCAAGATAACTAATTCGATTCGCTACATATTTCAGCTAAAACAAAATTTTGGAAGATTTCTTATAATAAGAATATCTATGCTTGGATAGGGCACCTAGACTATTGACAAAATTTCATAAAGGTCAAACATACACAAAGAATGGAATAAATTATCTAATGCTTCAATTAGACAAACTCAAATAAGATAGATCCATTTATCTTAGTTGCAAGATTGATTAATTTAGAGTTAAACACTATCTTATGAAAGTAACAGTGAAGGAGGGTACTCATCTTTAGGTGAAATATAGACGACTAGCTCCACGTTGGCCTTTCCAAAAATGATATGTTGGTGCCCTCGTGGCTATGTGAGTGTGCATTGCTAAAACGGGAGTCAAGTGCCTTCCATTGCTTACCCTCATCTCTATGATGGGAGAAAAAAAGAGAACGTCCAACAATCCCTTCGTGGGAGGTATCATTTTGGTCCAAACTATTCAACCTTCAGTTGGGTAGATACTTGAGGTGTATCAAATCCTCTACTATCACTGCTATTTAGTCCTCCAATTTAAGTACCACCATTGAGAGATAAAGAGAAGCTTTCCTTTAGCATAAGTAGTGAATATGTTTTGATATTGATGGAATGTGGCTTTATACTCGCCAATTGCATTTTCTTGATAGTTTCTAAATCCTTTTCAACAAACCCCTTTGTGCATATACGACCATCTCTCCTTTGGTTTTCCTCTTTATTCTTTCTTTCCTTTATGTCGTTATCTTTCCTTTACCTTTATCTTCTCTTACCCTCTTTCTACAAAATCCCTCTATTTGTACTCTTCATCAATAACTTTTACCAATTTAAAACTTTACCAATCATAATAACACCATTTACTCAATATCAATAATTATGCACATGAGAAGAACACAATAACACACGATATTTACGTGGAAACCCTTACAAGAGAAAACCACAAAAAAATATTTCTTATATAAACTCTTCTTTTACAAACTTTGTAGGCACCAGCCTCCAAGAGACACCAATCCCATTAATTTGTAGGCACCAACCTACTGGAAGCACCAACCTACTGTAGTACTAACCCCACAATTCATAAACACCAACCCCCATAGTTCGTAGGCACCAACCTATTGGATGCACCAACCCCCACTGCCAAGCACCAACTTAGCAAAAGATAATAACTTCACAAACAATGTTCCACTTTCAATGTTGCTTCTTCAATGGGTGATGGACAATTCTACTCAAATATGTCTCTCAAACTTTTACCCAGTCTACACTAATTCTCCTCTTGGATCTAATATAATTACCTCATAATATTTTTTCCAAATCTACTATAGTCTTCTTCAAAGATCTGCTATAAGAATCTATCTTCTATATATTCTTCATATGCAAAAATCTCTTCTCAAAATTTTGCTATAAGGCTTCTTATAAATCTATTATGATATTGCATATAATCCCTCTATAAAATTTGCAAATACAATCTTCAATAAATGTGCTCATAAACTATTATAAGTCTACTCATATTCTACTTCAAAGGTTTTCTCTAAATTTACTTTAAAATTGTTATCATGGAATCTAGCAGCACTCGATTCATGGATAACCCCCTATGAAACTTGTTTGTTTCATAGGTTCGTGATGTTCAAGCACACAAAACGAGGTGCATTTTCCACCTCAAAGTATGTTCCAAAATCTCAAACAATCTATTTGAGTGTCCTCCCCCGTTCGTCTTTTGAAGAGCTTTGAAACAAGCATCTTCGTCAGCTTCCAGCCTTTGGCAATTGTGAAAATTGGAAAAAGTGTAGGAGCGTTGATTTTCAGTGCTCCTACATATTGAGATTGTAAAATTCTCTAAGTCCTCAAAGTGCACAAGCGCTAAAAATCAGCGCTTGTACATTTTTTTCAAGTTCAATATTTAGTGCACAAGCACTGATTTTTAGCACTCGTGCACTTTTTCTCTCTACTTAGTCAAAATAATGCACATGCGATGATTTCACGACCAGTGCATATTTCCCAATTTTGCCACTTAAAGTGTCATAATTAATGTGCAACTTATGTTGCATTTATGAACTTTTAAATCACTTAAAAGTGATTATTGGTTAAACTAAACTCATTTCAATTCACCTTTCTCTCATTCCTTATCAAGCTAGGAACTTTCTATCCTCCTGCAACACGCAATTTTAGAGATTTCTTCATTGTCTCGAGCTTAGGGTTTTCGAGTTCTTCCAGGTATGTTGTTGCTTCTATTTCTTCATCAATTCTTTCTTGTTTTTCATTTTTAGAGGCTCTATAAATTTCATTTCAAATCTTGTCATTGTGTTTTGTTTAAGATTCAAATCTCTTTGTACATTGAAGCATTTTTCCTCTTCTTGCAATCGCGCCATTTCTTCTTCCTTTATTGTGCCCTGCTCATATTCGTTTTTGTTAAGACTTTTTTCTTCATTTTACAAATGGAAGCCCTAGGTTTGTTTTCATCTTTCTTCTTTCCTTAGGCATTTTTCCCCGCCATATTTTTTTCACCAAGCATTGAAGTTGTATGTATATACATTGTCAAATACTTGAACTTTTCCATTCAAATGTAGACTCCTACAGATGTTCGAGTGGTGAATTTCACCACTCGAACACCAATCTTCCAAAGACATTCAAATGACATAGCGGTGATTTTTGCTACCATCACACCAAAATTTTCACTAACTCCAAGTCAAGTGTAGGAGTGGTGAAAATCAACACTCCTACATGGAGCTCATTTCTTCTTAGTGTAAAAGTGCTTAAAAAGCCTGCTATTGCACTTCACCAATTTTCCTAAGTGAGACCAAGTGTCAGGGCGTTGATTTTCAGTGCCTTGACACATTTTATAATTTTACATGTTGAACATGTAAGGGCACTGATTTTTAGTGCCCTTACATCTAAAATCATCTCTCTAAGTGTAGGAGCGCTGATTTTCAACACTCCTACACATTTGGCATTTTTTGCCTTAAATGCTTCCAAATCACTCTGTTTTCGCTCTGAGCAACATTTCTTCACTCATTCTTCATTTTTTGTGCCTAGTTTATTGTTTCACACTTTCTCCACATTGTTTTCTCACTTTATGCTTCCCAATGCTACTTTTTCTACTAACACATGTTGATTCACCATCCTTGCAGTTTCTCTCCAGGTTTCGTCAAGTGATCCTCAAGGTGACATCTTTTGATCCAGTTGCTTCTAGATGATAGCCAAGAAGCCCCCATCATCTTCTAGAAAAGAGTGCCAAATGAAATATAAGTATCAAGGTTTTTTTCCACCTATAGTAGTGATCTCCAAGGTGGACGAAATAAAAGACATGTTACCCAATTTTCACCTATGGGCTCAATCAAGCAGGGTAACCTATGTTTTCGAGTGTTCATGAAGGCCAACTGAAGGAACATTTGCATCAAGGTTACATATTTTCTAACTGGTTTGCTTCTTGTGCAGTTGTAGGGGGAAAGTTATGTTAAATCCGGCACGTGGATTAAATGTGGCTCCCACAAGGGTTGAGCCCAGCATGAGGATGTTCATTTTTATTGGGGGGTCCTCCCTTTTGTTTTTTCCTTACTTTCCCCCTTTCCGTTTTATTTTCCTTTGGCCTTCTTCCTTTTGTTCTGCCGGAGGCAGGATCAGGACAGAAACCGAACTTGGAAATTTTCCAAAAGTTCCAATTCATGTTTCTATTTCGATTCTGGTTCTGGCTCCGCGCTTTTGTGTGTTAGTTTTCTTCTCCTTGGGCCTTTTCTTTTTTGTTTTGGCAGACTTGGAATTGGGTCTGGAACCGAACTCTGAAACTTTGAATAGGTTCCTAGTTCGGGTTCCATTCCAGTTTCGGTTCCGGTTCCGCACTTATGTGTGTTTCATTTTCTTCTTTGACCTTGCATTTGACCGTGGGGGTTTTTTCCCTCTGTTTCTTTCTTCTTGCCCTTTTTCCCCATTTTTGTTGTGTTTTGGCAGACCCGGGATCGAGACTGAAACCGAACTTGGAACTTTTCCAAAAGTTCCAGTTCCTATTTCTGTTCTGGTTCTGCCCCCGCTATGTTCTGTCCAGGATCGGTTTTCATTCTGATCCCATTTATGTTTTGACATCCTTTGGTCTTCATTTTTGTGTGCCTACGGTTTTCTTTTCCTTAGGCACTTTTCTTCATTTTTCCGGACCCGAGATCGGAACTGAAACCAAGCTTGGAACTTTTCCAAAAGTTCCAGTTCCTGTTTCTGTTTTGATTCTGATCCTGGTTCCGCCCTTCTTTTCTTTTCTTTTTCGCTACTGGTGGTCAAGGGATGTCTCCTCCTCTTTGTTCTTCCTTGTGTTTTTCTTTCTTCCTTCGTGCCTTGTATGTTGCCGGGGGCGGGATCAGAATGGAATCCGAACTTGAAACTTGATGAAAATTTCAAGTCTGGATTTGGTTTTGGTTCCAGTTTCGTGAGCTGTTTGTTTTTCCCCTATTCCAGCTCTAGTCCCGTTTTGACTCTCATCCCGACCCCGACTCCGCCGAAGGATCCAAGCTCGAGAAACATTGAAGAGCTTGCGATGATGTCTTGTTGACCCGATAGGGTCTTACCGAAATAAAAGGATATCGGTTTGACTCTTGGTGCCCACTATGACCTCTTGCCGAATACGTGGAGTCTCACCGAAAGAGTGGTGTCTTCGATGTAACTGACGGAACTCGCTATGACCTCCGGCCAATAGCGATGGTCTTGGCGACAATTTTGGGATATCACTATAACTCTTGCAGTTTATTGTGACCTCCCGCCGACAGTCCTAAGCTATGCCGATAGTTGCTTAAGGGCATAATCGCATCGGGGAGACACGGTTAGTGTCTCACCGACATGTGATTCTAAGGAAGAAACCTTTGACCGCCTGGAAATCTAGGTGGCACAAATTCAACCAATTAGAAGGCACTAGGGAAAATCATGGGCAGTTTGACTGATTGACTCCCCTGTAAAGAATGATTGACAGAATGTGCGCGACATGGGTCAGATCGGTGAAGTAATGACGTTTGAATCTGACAGGGTAAATCTGATGCTGCTTCTCGAAGGGGGTCAACTTGCTGAAAGATCTGGAGCAAGAAGAAATCTGAAGAAGAAGAAACCGTGAGTCATAGTGACAGCTGGGATCGCTACTGGTAAGAGTGGATCGACATTAATGACCATGCCACAGAGCATTCAAAGTGGCTCTAACGAGCTCTCAAGGTTGGACACGAGGGCTTGGAGTTAATGCGGTCGTTGTAAAAGATCTGAAGGCCATGCCTAGGAGCGAGCTTTCACCAACATGAGCAAGCTATGCGCATTTAATGCCTCATTAACTTCTTTCTAAAACACTTCTAGGGCCGACGTGTCTAGGCACCAACTCATTTTTGTAAACCCTAAGGTAGGGGCTGACACCTTTTTGGTTTTTGTTGTATATATGGCATTTTTTCCTCTTTGTAAAGTAGTTCTTGGTTAGGAGATTGCTAAAAGAGCATTATTCAACCTTTGTAACTCATTTTCATAAATACTAC
The DNA here is from genome assembly GCA_007258455.2 of Sequoia sempervirens. NCBI lineage: Eukaryota > Viridiplantae > Streptophyta > Pinopsida > Cupressales > Cupressaceae > Sequoia > Sequoia sempervirens. The sequence continues at coordinate 36,998 of VDFB02277154.1, read as the reverse complement.
AGATCTGTAACACAGAGACTCCTTATTTTCTCAATAGAAAGTCATTTCCTTCACAGATTTTCTTTGTTGTTTTAGTGACTAGTTGCGAGCTGCATGATAAAATTCTGTGTGATCCTTTATTTTATCAGATTCCTTCAGTACTAGATGCAAAGAATATTATGTCATAAAGCTGGTTTATGTTAGTGATCTCTTTCTATTGCGTTTATATATGTGAAAACATCTTTGTTTTCCTTGTGTTAAGCATTAGAATAGTCAGAACCTTACATAGACTCGTTTTTATAAACATAAATCTCTGTATTGTGAGATTGTTTAGCTCTATTGATATTTTCTATGAGTTTTTTGCAGTATTGTCATATTTTTATCTTTGGTGTATCACCTATTAGTGATAGGTTTTAAATTCAAGTATATCCTTCTTACTCTTTTCCTTATCATTCTTTAGTTTTCTCAAGATATCTTAAGGGGAACCAGCCTGTAATTTGGAGGTCCACTTCATTCCCAGGTCACCCACAACCTCGAAGTGTTCCCATGTGTCAATAGGTTGCTATAGTTGATAGCTTAGCAAGGGTACAAACTTTATTTGAAAACAAGACATTGAGGTCGATCATTAGGATCTTGAACTTCATGAAAAGGACTGAGCAAAAGCCTCTTGAAGACTCCCTGAGAGCCATTGTACACAACGATCTACATCTGGTGTCCACATTCCTAACTCCTACACACAATACAAAGTTCATCCTCCAAGTTGCATCCCATTACATCAAGGAAAGAAAAAGTGTGATAGACTCCTCTGGATAGGTGATAATGAGACTTGATCTTGAATTCTTTGATATTGTTTTTCAAATTTCCACACATGGAAAAATACACAGAGATTTATATTCAGTAGGCACATGAAGTCTATGAATCATATCCCAATAAGGCTAAGAACTTGATAAATAGTTAGTGGTTGAAAGAACCTAGGCATACTATCTCAAGATGGCCAAAAGGGCTTCCATGAAGTGACTTCAAAGAGGATGCCAGGGACATGATTACTCTCTTGAGTGGGATCAAAGGCTTACCGAGATCATCTCATTTTTAGGAATGGATGTATGAATACATTCAGATCATACAAAGAAAGAAGGCTCATATTGACTAGGGAAATCAAATCAATGAGTAGCTCATTAATGTGCCAACCACTTTGAAGTTATATATGACTTCTTATTTGGTATATTTTGCAACCGTTACGAGACAATTCCTAGGAATTTCTACAAAGGGGAACCGACACTCTGTACCAGTGTACAAGTATTTCTATCAGTTGGAGCTAAAGGAGAGTCTTCACCATTTCAAGAGGGTCACAGATTCCTCCTTTGCACCTTTTGTATACAGTTTTGATCCAACTCTCGAAAAGAAGAGAGTGTCAGACGAGGCCTATAAAGTGGTAAGCAAGGTCGTGTGCATATTCTTAGAATTTCCAACTTTCACTTACATTAGGGTAGGTTGCTACATTAGGCACCCTTATATGTTGCCCATATATCCCTCAGACAAGTGGATACTCATGGAGTTATGCAAACAACTAATTTTAGTTATAAAATAATGAATGAGGATTCACAAACCCGGTTTCAAATTCCTACTAACAATTGGTAGATATACCATTAAGAGTGTGCAAAAAGCCAAATCAGTCTATGCAAAAATGCAAGTCATGACAATAACGACCTACAAATATAGATTTGACTTTGATTCCTGGAATGTGAATAGGAAGTTGAAGAAAGATCACAGCCACAAGTATCTCTTCAAAGACATATGGGCTCAATGCAGAGATGAGGAGGACATCCAAAAAATGGATTACTACAGGCTGACCGTAGAGTAGATCATGGATCTTGATGTTGCTGACCTACTAGAGGGTTTCAAGGACCCTGGTGACATCATGAATGTTGCCTATGATGAAAATGAGATTTCTAGGAAACCCTTGCCTACAGTATAATGGTCTAAGAATAAATATGTCTCCATCAAGGAGAGGCTTGCTCCCATATTGGCTAACACTACAGAGTGGTTACACAAACATTTTTTCTAGATGAAATTCTTTAGGACAGAGTTAGAAGGAGAAATACTTGGAGTAGAAGTTAACCAACAACAAGAAATTTGCACGAAAGATAAGCAGGAGGCTATTCCCTCTTCTTCCCGAAGAGGCCCTAGAATAAAGTTCACTGTTGGTAAGAAGGATACATGGGAAATTCAAGAAGAAGAAAATTCAAGTGAAGAATCTATTGAACAAGAAGACTTTAATGAGAAAGAAGATTTTGTAGGAGAACAAGAGTCTAAAAGACAAGAAGGTGATCAGGAAGAAGAACAAGAAGGTGATAAATAGGAACTCAGGCATGACAAAGAACAAACTTTATCTCCACATGAGAATGTTGTTGAAGACATTCTCCAAACATCATCACCCGTAACTTCAAACGTTACTCACACACCTTCTAATCATAATAATCCTCCACCTCCTTTTCCCACATCACCTCCTCCTACATCCACAATAACCGTAGTGGACATTCCACATCCCCCTGCAACATCAACTGTACTTGATACTCCTCCATCAGTTTCAAATACACAAACAGTTGATATTTTGTCAAGTACTCCATCATCCATTCCTAGTTTGTCATCTTCGTCTTATGACATCACTTCTAAGTCTGAATTCAATAGATTCATGAATGAATCTTTGCACGATCAACTTGGAATGCAATCTACTGGTGTAGTCATGATAGACACTACCCCAATTGTCACCATACCAATCATTTCTACAGAAGTGGTTGTGACAAAAGAGTTGGCAGTTAGTCAAGAAGCTCATACTTCCTCTCTTCCCCCTTGGTTGGTATCTCAAGTATCGAAGAGGAAAAAGTAAATGATCTCTCTGGAGGAACTCGATCTTGAAGAGATAGCCCCTCCAAAAGCCAAGGGGGAGAAAAAGGAAAAAGTGCATTCATGGCTTCATGTTGACAAGGCCGGTCATAAGTATGCAGAGATTGGTAGACCTCCACAAGAAGAAGGGGATGTAAATATGGAGGACTACACTGTAACAAGAGTCTAGCTTGGAAAGGTCACAAATGAAAGTGTAAAGGCAAATGCACAAGTAACCTTGGATACATTGTCAGGAAGGCTTGATAAAATGGAACAAGCCCAAGACATGTACAAACAAAAGGCCGAACAATATGCAACTGTTTTGAGGAGACTTACAAACTCTTTAGGAAATATCCAATGCATGGCTATTGAAAACCCTGAAGAACCAGTAGTACGAAAGGCATAAAATTTTTCCTCCAAAGGTAAAGCATTGTATGATTTCATTGATGAATTAATACAACATGGTTCATAGGTAATAGTTGTTACAAATGAGAAGGCCACACAGATAGCCAAGATCAAATCAAAGCTTGATAAGGAAGAAATTATTCTTACCCAAGAGAAAAAAGAGATGGAAAGATGCCTATCATTTTGGTCACAAATGAAACAGGAAAAGCTCAATAAATTGGTGCAAGTTGGGGTAATTCTCGACATGGAAAAATATGTAGAGGTAAGAGAATCACTCAAGCACTACATCAAAGTGATCAAATCTCTTATCAAAGATCTCCACCATGTTCAAGAATATGTTGAAGGACATCGTGCTATCCTGGAGAAGGGAATTAAGGAGTTTTCAAGCAAGCTTCTTGAAGAAAACCATATTTTCCTCTTGGCTAGCAAACTTTCCAAGATCTACAAAGATATGCGACAAGTTGAGGATGCTAGCTTTTTAAAAGCCTCAATACATGTCACTTGTGAGATATGACTAACTCTTGATAATCTCAAGATGCATCTTCACAAGTGCAAGAAAATTCATTCATCTACTAGAAATTTGATCACAAGAGTTCACACCCTTGTAGATTACATAGTCGGTCCAGATGATACATTCCTCCAGGAGACCAAGAAGAAGTATGAAGATTTCCGCGCCCAAAGCAAGGAACCTTGAAGACTCTTGATCTCTAGTGTTGAATATTTTGATGCTTCCCTTTATGCATATTGTAAAGATTTTTTGAAATCTTAAATGTCTTTTCAAAAAATGTAATTACATGAAAAATTTGAGATGTTTTCCCACAAAGATGGACAACATTTTGACTTAGTCACAGTTAGGTGAGATTTTCATAAATTAGCTCACCTAAATTTCCTAATTTTACTCAACTAATTTCCTAGATTTTCTCTTCCCTCTCTTTTATTAATAAGAGGGATTTCTATTGTAATCTTTACCTTTAGTATTTTGCAATGAAGTGATTCCCTTTCTGAAGCAGATTTGTGAAACTTTGTGTTCATGATTGTGAATGAAAAATCTGGTCAATAAAGAATAGAATTGTATACCAAACTTTGTGTTGGAATCGATAATCTTGTGGATTGATCATATTGGTAGTGATTAGTAGATGAGATCTTAAGGGCTTCAAATAAATTTATGTAAACTTTGTGTTACATTCTTTATTTTAATTTACATTTATGTTTGAGTAATAATTGATAGATTATCTACAAGAATTTTTTCTTGTAATTGTTCATGTTGTTCGTGGAATTGTTGTATCTAATAAGATTTTGTGCTTTTAATACGACAAACATTACAACTCTCATAGATCCATCGGTGAAAAGCTACAGAATGAATTTGTGCCTTCGTGAGCTTTTTTCAAGAAAATTTGTAGAAATTAGGGTTTGTTGCTTTTTCAATCAACACTCAAAATTTTCAAAATGGACAATCTGGGCCTTCTTGCAGCGAAATTCTAAACAAAACCCATATCTCATATTTTTTTTGAAAAAGTTCATCCATTTGAAGAAGAAAAACTAGCAAGCTAAATTTTAGAAAGTGTGCAAAACTTGTTTGAATATAGGTGAGTTTACAGTCAATCTTCAAGGTTTTCAATATGGAGTACACTCCCCTCAAGTTCAAGACCAAACCAATGCTATATCATGACTTCATCATAATAGTTGAGACTGACTTGCACCATATTAAACAAGTATTCAACTTGCAGGCATTGGAAGATGTAGGCAACATTACAGTCAGGCACCTTGGTCACTTCGGAATACTTGCAGTAGCATCAATTCCTATTTTAGTGCAGAGTTTGGAGTTTTTAATTGCTTGCATCAAGCATTACAATCCGATGACTCGGGAGATTTAGTCGGTAGATGGTAGAGTAATTTGCAGCCTGAAACAAGACATGATTGAAAAATGCTTCTCAATACCACCTTGGCCTAAAAGTGTAACTATCTCCAAAGAATAATGTGAAATAATATGGGATATGCATAAGGAGAAATACAAGAAAAATATTGCACAAAAGTGGATGAAATAAAAACATAAGACTTTTCCAAAGAACATTGGGCGAGGGGAATTCAAGGATGAAATTGCCATAATGATCACCCTGCTCAAACGAATCATTGGTCAAGAGGATGCTACAAAGTTCCAGCCCTGGATGTTCTATGTTATACCTCATATCATGAAAAAGAAAAAAATTATATGATTGGTCAACCTTAATCAATGATAGCCTCCATCGAAAAATAATTGAATACTTCCAAATTCATGAGTTCCACATGGTCTCCTACCTTGTCTACCTAGTGGCCTTCCAAGGAAAATTCAGAGGGTTGAATACTGTGGGGTCTTTGAATGTACAACATTTTTACAATTACTATTCTCAGCTGGAGATCATAGAGTCATCACACCATTAAAAAAGGTTAAGTGAGGCTTTCCTAATGCATACAGTGCAAGACCTGGATAATAATTTGTACGCACGTATTTCATCAACTGCCATGGCAGCAATGGTAGAGTGGGCAGATTGTTTTATTCAGTTTCCTATCTTCACCTACATTAGAGTCTATAGCTTTTCCAATGCTCCACTCATGTTGTTGAGGTACCCATCAAATGAAGTTGTTTTCATGGAATTATTAAGGCAGTCATATGATGTCAACACTGTTTTGCGGAATAGAAAGAAACTTGCCTTCAATTTTCCATTTTGGTTGGGAATTTACACATGCAGATCGACAGTAGATTCCAAGTCCATGGGTGATGAGTTGGCTAAACTTGGTCTCAATCCATACAACGAGAGATGAGTGTACGACCCTCGTGGTGTCTTCACATCTCGACTTGAGAAAAACTATACTCATGTGCTCACACTTGAAGACTTTTGGGCCAACTACAGAGATGATTTTGAGGTACAGAGGCATAGTTATAGCAAACTCGCTCTCCATCAAATGAAATATTGCTTGTTAGAGGATATCAAGGGACTTTCAGATGATGATGGAGATGTACTTCTCCCAATGTACACTCGAAAAAAAATTGAGCAACTTCTACCATAGGTCAACTGGGCCAACAAAGAAAACATCTTAGTGGAAGAAAGGATACGCCAAGTCATTGAGTATAGCAAGACTTTCTTCGTCCTCAAGAGGAAGAAATCCATTCCAGCAGCAGAGCCACCAAGAATGCAGCCATCACTTCCCTCTTCTTCCAGAACATGGCCAAAGATGAAGGGCATAAGTCAGCCTCAAGAAGGTGTAAAGGGAAACAAATCAACAAAGAACGTAACAAGAAGGTTGGACTTCTCAAACATAAAATTGGGTGAAAATTATGTAATCCTCTATTCTATAGATTGCACAACTAGGACTTCAGCCACAACTATGTGAGATAAAAATATCTCCTCTCAGAAAGGGGAGGTGCCCTTCTTACTGCTAATAGAAGCTATAGTAAAACTAATTAAAGTATTTACACAATACACATTATACTTACAAAATGGGGGGTGTGTGTCACATTCATGCTTCTCTCTTTTTTCAGAGAAGATGTTTTACAATGCTCCACGGTCGGTAGTTCTAATTCGGTACAACTTCAAACTAAAGAAAAAGCAGTAATTCCAATATCTCTATCTTGACAAAGCAAAGGGTATAGATACCAGCATGATAACAATAAAAATAAAAACGAGAAAGGAAAGCTTACGAAGGCACAAATTTTTTTCATAACTTTCCAACAATAGATCCTTGAGATACACAACAAGTGTTATATTAGAAGCGCAAATTCTTCTAGATACATCACCATAATAGTTTCACAAACAACATGAACAAATGTAAGCACAAAGTCTTGCAACTCATCCACCAAAAGTCACTCAAACATAAACTTAAATTCAAATTAAAAAATGTAACACAAAGTTCACATAAATTTACTTGAAGCCCTTAGATCTCACACAATAATCACCACCAATCTTAATTAGCTTCAAAAGACAATTGATCCAATGAAAATTTTGGAATGCAACTTCATTCTTTATTGATAAGATTTAGATTCACAAAGTTGAACACAAAGTTTTATGCATTTGTTGCAAAATGAGCAGCACTTTGTTGCTAGAGATAAAAGATCAACAATACAATAGAAATCCCTCATATATATAGAAGAGAGGGATGAGAAAATCTAGGAAATCAAAGGAGTAAAATTAGGAAAGTTAGGTGAGCTAATAAAGGAAAATCTCACCTAACTTTGACCAAAGTCAAAGTGTAATTTTTCTTCAAGAAATTACATCTTAGCTTTTGGTGCAATTACATTTTGAGAAAAGACATTTAAGATGTCAAAAAGTATTTACAAGATGCATAATGAAAAGCATTAGAAATTTTAACACTTGCAAATCAAGAATCTTCATGGTTCCTTGCTTGGGTGTGGAAATCTTCATACTTCTTGGTTTCCAGCATGAACTTTTCATCCAAACCAATGGCGTGAATCCTCATGATCAATCTCATGGAAAATGAGTGGACCTTTTTGCACCTTTCAAGATGTGTTTTAAGGTTATCCAGTGTAAGCCTTGTATCACAAATGACATCTGGAGAGGCTTCTAAAAATTTTGCACTATCAACCAACTTCATGATGGCTTCTTTGAAGATCTAGGATAGTTCTGTGGCTGGCAGGAAGATACGATTCTCCTCAAGAAGCTACCATGGTAACTCCTTGATTCCTCTTTCAAGAGAATCAAACGTTACCCTTCGACCTCTTCTTGTACTTGGTGGAGATCTTTTGTAAGAGACTCAAACACATGAATACGGTGCTTCAAAGATTCTCTTACCTCTATGTATTTTCCTTTGTCGAGAATCACCCTGGCTTCCACCAATTTACTGAGTTTTGTTTGTTTCATTTGTGACCACCACAACAGGAATTTTTCCATTTATTTGCGCTCTTGGCAAAGTACACTCTCCTCCTTATCAAGCTCTATTTTGAGCTTGGCTATTAGAGTAGCTTTTTCATCCGCAACAATTATAATTTGAGAATCGTGTTCTATGATCTTTTTAATGAAATCATAAAACACCTTGCCTTTGGAGGCAAACTTCCCAGCTTTCTTGACTGTTGGGTCCTTAACACTTACTATTGCTAATGGTTGTGCATTACTTGTAGATCCTACAAGTTCCCTCACAACAGTGGCATAATGCTCTACCCTCTGTTTGTACATGTTTCAAGCTTGCTCCATTTTATCCAGTCTCCCAGCTAGTATATCCAAAGTCACCTACACATCTACTTTTGTGCTTTCATTTGTAATCTTTCCAAGTTGGACCCTTGTCACTGTGTAATCCTCCATGTTGACATCTCCTTCTTCATGAGGTGGTATGCCAATTTTTGCATATTTATGACTAGTTTTGTCAACATTCAGCCGTGAATACATTTTTTCCTTTTTCTCCCCTTTAGCTTTTGGAGGGACTATCTTTTCAAGGTCGAGCTCTTCTAGAGAAATCATTTGTTTCTTTCGCTTTGACACTTGAGATATCAACCAAGGGGGAAGAGAGGAGGTATGATCTTTTGGATTAACCATCAACTTTGTTATCACTATCACTTCTAAAGTAACAACCAGTATTGTGACAATGGACATAGTGTTTGTCATAACTGCTTCTGTCATTGGCACATTGAGCTGATCAAGCATGGATTCATTCATGAATCGATTAAAATCAATCTCTCAAGTTATATCATATGATGGCGATGATAGGATAGGAATAGATGATGGAGGGATGGATAAAATATCAACCGTGTGTATACTTGTCACTGAAGGAGTATTCAGTATGGTTGATGTTGAAGGGGTACGTGAAACATCCATTGCGGGTATGATGGTGGTGGGAATAGGTGATGTAGGAATAGGTGGTGGAGGAGTGTTTGGATTTGGAGGCGTATGAAGAACATTTGAAATTATAGATGATGATGAACTGGGAAGTTCTTCAACTACATTCCCAGGTGGAGACATAGTTCTTTCTTCATCATGCCCTGGTTCTTGTTGATCATCCTCTTGTCCTTCAACTCTAGTTCACCTTCAAAATCACCTTCAGACTCTTGTTTCATCTTTAGAATCTTCTTCTTCATCAAAGTCTACATCTACTAAAACTTTTTCTTCAATGGATTGATCACTGGAATTTCCTTCTTCATCAAAATCTATCTCTTTGGAAACAACCCCTTTTCCTTTGGAGCAAGATTGTTCAGATTTTGTAGTTTCTCCTTCTGGGATGGTCTGTGTGTCCTTCTTGCTGATAGTGAACATTATCCTTGGGCCTCTTCACAAAGAAGTGGGAAGAGTTGTAGATTTATCTTTCATGCAGAGTTCTTGTTGTCGGTTGGCTTCTGCTTCAAATTCTTCTCCCTCAAAATCTATTCTAAAAGTTTTCATCTCAAATTTGTGCTTATGTAACCTCTCTGTAGTGTTAGAAAAAATTGGTGCCAATCTTTCCATGATGCTATAACTTTCTTTTTTAGACCATTGAATTATAGGCATGTTGGCGTTTAAATTAGCACCTCTGGAGTGCTGATTGTAAACGTTCAACTATTTCAAATGTTTTGCAACACTTCTTCATTATTTAAAGAGGAGAAGTCCCTCTCTGCTGGGAGCAATGTGTAGGGAAGGGAAATATTAACTAAAGTTCCTATCTTTTTATGCTTCAGCGGAAGGACACAAGGGTGCACAAACACAATGTGCCGTAGCTAAGCTTTTTCTCTGGTTTCTGCAGATCTCAACTACGACTAATCTAGCTTCTATCTATCCAATACCTTCAAGGTAAACAAAGCATGAGGGTAAAGGAGCGGGAATGGGTTGGTTGGATCACCTGAATTCGCCGTCTCCTGAGAATATGACCGAGGCTCTGAACTCTCAGGTATACACCTGGATAAGGTTGGTACAAGCAAACGCTCTATATGGTAAACTAGATCTAAGACCTGCCAAGGAGGAGGGACTCCTATCCGAGGTATGGGCTAGGAAATAGTTCACGAGAAATGACAATTTTACGATGCCTTGGCCAACGAGCTTGCTAAGGAGGAGGGACTCCTATCCGAAGTATAGCTTGGAAGTCAACACATTAAACAACAACAAACGATAACTTGTCAATAACAAATGTCCAAGGAGGAGGGACTCCTATCCGAGGAGGGAAATGAAACAACGAGCTATTGAACACAAGACGAGGACACAACTCAAAAAAGATTGACCAAAATGCAAGCGCCTTCTGATATTCTCCTTCAAAGCTTCATCAACGAATTACAAAGGTTGGGAAAGCAAAGGCACGAAATCATGCACAATTACAATCGACCAACAAACTCTCATCCAAGAGTGAACAAGTATCCGCTTTCAAAGCTGTTGGCAACAATGGCGCAGCAATTTTGCATAGCAAGTAAAAGTTAAACAAATAATGAGCCCAAGGCTCTTATTTATAGAACTCAAAGGAGTGGGCAACCCCAAAATCTCCTTGAGTTAACAATGAGTTCTTGCCAATCAATTAGCAAGATTTATTCCTAAAAAGGGGGAACAAGCAGTTAACTGGAAAACTACTTCAGTTAACTGAAAGTCAACAAAGAGTCAACTGGAAACTACTTCAGTTGACTGAAAGTAAACTAAAGGTAAACTTTAATGAAAGTATCCCTCCAAAATAGACATCCACATTTAGTGGAGATCTAAGATCCACAAATCATGGAAGTCAAATAGACATCCTTAATCAGTGGGATCTGACAATGCATGATTTAAGGAAAGTGGAGTTAAACTTGGAAAGAAGCATCAAGTTAACTCCAACTACATTTAATACCATCTTGAGTTGACTTGGAAAGAAGCATCAAGTCAAACTCAAGTCTCATAAATGCCACTTGGAGGGTGTATGGCGTCCTTTTTGGGTGCATTTATAATTCGCCATTAATCAGCAGTGTCTCTATCCATTGATTGACTTCATCAGCTTCTGGGGAGTTAATGCTCTGTAGGATGATGACGTGGCGTCGTAGCATGATCTCACCCGTTGTGAGCTGATTTCCGAAGTCAATACACTAAGATGCTGCCTCTTCAAACTTGGTTGATAAAGCTGCTACCTTAGCCAGCTTGCAACCATCTGGATCATCAAGGTACTGCGATGACATCCCTGAACTGGTTTGTACAAGACCATCTCGACGTATTCTCCTCCCTCACGCTGATATTCCATGCAAGGGAAAGATATCACCAACATTCTTGCGAAGTTGATAATAGTGGCAACCACCCGTCTGTAATCAATCAACTCTACTGAATGAGTCATAGGGTTTCTTGTTATAATTTTCCTCCAAAGAAAGATTGTTGCTTCCTCGTGAGTATATGATTGATATGCCATTGCAAATCGCAATTGCGCCGCCTCTTTTCCGCAACCGTTCGACCGCCGACTCGCAAGTCCATGTGCTCTATCCGTAATCGTATAGGGTTTTCCAGATACATCTACCCTTGAACAAACTCTTCCACTTGATCTCTCAAGTGTTTGCCGAATGTTATCAATTGTCGATGATTTTGTTCGCGGGGAGATCTAGTAGTCCTGCTGGTAGGGCTGAGACGTTTGGTGTGCCATGTATCAAGCTGGTTATGTAAGACCTCAGTTTCTGATTTTCAGCCTTTAAGGCTGCTTTTTCTTTACCATCCTTAGCCATTCTTTCTTGTGCGCTCACCGAGGCTATTCCAAGAAGGTCTGCCTCCACCTGTCGTGTAGTCTTCCCGAGGTTAAGTTGAGACAAAGTGTAGTCTCCTACTTGGACCTCGTGTATGCTTTTCTCTACTGGTGGAGCGGCAGTCTCTATGATGATCTCACACTCTGCATTCCTTTCTATGTGAACTTGATTCTTCAACCTTTTCGCCGACGTGTCTTGTGGGACGTGATCGAATTCGGTAAAGTCAAGTTCATAGGAGGGTTTTTCCCTCTTTCTTCCTAGGAAGCCTTCAAGCCAAATAGAATCTCGACGAACTTCGCTAGGAGGGACGTGAGGCCCTTGTATGCTAGATGTGTGAGACTGTGCTGGAGCAATGTCTCTCGGTGGCGAATCCAAGTCGATGAGGACTTGTGACTGCTGTGGTACTGGTGATATTGGCGGCTCTGCTTCCATAACAGGCACCGTTTCTGCTGCTGCTTCTACTATTGTTGCTTCTGCCATTGGCTCAGCCACTGGTTCTTCAACAACTACTGTTGTTGGTTCCTCCGTGATAACTTCTGCTGAATCAGGGGTAGCAGTCTCTACTCTTTGTTTTGGGGCAGCAATACCCGTGATTATTTCAGGACTATGTGTGGCTTTCTCCACTGGTGTCCTCTGTGTTCTAGGCTTTGACATCCTCATCCCTCGGGGAGGATTGCACCATTGCTTCTGTCTAGGCTTCCTTTTTGAAGTGGAAGGTGGTGTAGACTGAACCTGTGGCGGCTCTACTCTGTGAGGTATCACCTTTCTTGATTTCTTGCTGTCGAGATAGAGTTGGCTATTTCTAACCACTCTACTCGTTCTTTCTTCTATAGATGTGTCTTCTTTGGCATACCAATCCACTCTCGGGAGCGGTTGGGAGTCAACTGAATCTGCGAAGAATGAGGGGAGAGTGACTTCCCCTTCATCATCGGACAGGCCCTCGATGTCTGCTGACATAAAATCAGCAATTTGTGAGAGTCTGAACCTGCTGTAGTTCCTTCTTCGCACTTCATACTCGTCTTTGCAATTTACCCAATAATCTTCCATAGAAGACTTATGTGACGAGTGTTGCTCGAGGTGTGCTGCATAGAGTCCTCTGGGATCATAGGATCTTCTATCAATGAGATACTTGAGGTTAAACCTCGCTGTTTCCTGACTCATCATCTTAGCATCTGCCGCGAATCCACATCTATATAGTCCCATCTCAACGGGAAAGTTAACAGCTGTCTTCCTCTTCAAGCGCAAGTAGACATGAACCTCGACAACTGTCTCAGGAATTCCATGAAGACTACCCTATCTGAAGGGTATCTTGGTAGCATGGCGGGGTGGCCAATGTAGCCATACACGCGTATGTAGGAGAACGTAGGGAATTGATGAACCAATCCGCCCAATCCGCCATTGCCTCTCTGGCTGTCTGTGAAATACGCACGTGCATCTCATGGTTAAGCTCACGTACTGTGTGCATAATGAAGTTATCACTCGTTCTCTTGAAGTGTCGCTCCGCTTGAGTAAACTCAAGACGTGTGAAATGTTCGTGAACCTTCTGCACACCTAAGGTTCCCACATTGTTCAATAACCTGAATTCACCTTGGAAGGCTATCAAGTATACCAGGTAAGAGCACATGTGGAACCTATGAGCTTCCAGATACCCAGTGATTTGTCGGTGGAGTGTGTCACTAATCAAAGTGGCCCAGTCATAATATTCCCTCTTGCCAATGATTTTAGCAATGATATAGTACATCCATGGCTGGAATTGACGACCATCTTCTTCTCCAATGATTCTATTGAGTAGAGTGATTAACACTGCGTACTCATCTTTACATTCTCCTCGTCCCAACGGCTTAGGCAAGCTTGCCTTTGTCACTTTTAGCCATTTTTCAGCCATAACCTTTTTACATTTGTCCTTAGCTGTCTCAAATGCCCTCTCACATTCCGTCACTGATATGACTTTGCTGTTAGGACATGATGGAATATCAAAACACCGTTCGATATCCTGAGGCTTTAGACTGCAAACAATTCTTCCATCTACTGCTCTGATTTCTCTGGTGGTAGGATTGTAATGCTTGATACAAGCGATTACAAGCTCTACGCTCTGTAGTGTGATGGGAATTGATGCGGCCTGCAGCAACCCGGATTCTTCAATATTCTGCAATGTGATTTGATTCATGCCTTCTAGCTGCTCCAAATCAACCACTGGATTTACTTGGTGTAAATTTGTGTCAACTGTTTTCAAGTAATCATGGAGTAAGACCGTCTTGGTCTCGTATTGTACCTGGGAGTACTGCATCTTGAAAAACTTAAAGATTGACTGTAATCTTGACCTTGTTCAGATGATTTTCGGAAACCCTTGAAAATAGCGCCTCGCCGAGAAGTATTTTTTCGAAAAAAATCTGGCACATGGGTTTTGTTCGTGCTTCAATGCTGAACAAACCCAGTTCCTCAGAATTTGGATTCTGAAACTTTTTCGGAAAAACCCCCAAAAATAGGGGCAGCAAGTTTGCTGATTTTGGAAAATTTGTCGAGATGGGTTTCTCTGAAAAATAATGCTGAATCAACCCAGTTGATCTGATCTGATATAGCCTGTTGCTTTTTCTGTCAAATGCAAGAAAACCTAAGACCAGAAGAGAGGAAATAGACAGAAGGTGGATTGGAAGTTTTATCTGATTCCCTGAAAAAATCTATCTCTGGATCCAATCCTCAAAATAGCAATCCTCTTCTGCTTCAGATCTGCAAGAAAAATTGAAGAACGGATGAAAACCTTGTTCAGATCTATCAATGGCGTCCTTGAGAGCTTGTGGCTGATCTTGATCTCTTAACCTGCAATGAAATAATGAAATGGGACGCCTTCACCTTGAATATATATGTTTAAGCTTCAGATCCACAAATTTGGGGACCTAACTCAAGCTCAAAAGGTGATTTTGGCTTGATCTAAAGTTGAAAAGGTGATTTCCACCAATCGTGGAGCGTTTTAGCCAACTTTAACTCAAAAAGCTCTTGACTTAGTCAACAAATTGACCCTTGACTTCTTTAGGCGTCCCTTTTGGTTTCTTGCAAGTTTTTAAATATTTATTCTCCTGAAAGCCCTCTGTTTGATCCTGAATCTAGCGTTGTCTGTTGATCCTGAGATGTCGCGGACACATTCACTGCGGAGCTGGATCCAAACTAGAAAGAAGTGCCTGGGAGACATGATGATGAAAAGCTGAGTTTAGGGCTTCAAAAGAATGGGCGCCTTTTCCAAGAAAAGGCTCTTTTGCTAATGCCTTGGTGAATTTTCAAACTTCGTTCTTCAGCCTTTTGAAATGACCTCTCGTGCTTTGATCTGGATTTCTCGTTGATCGAAGAGTCAGATGATTTCACTTGATGTCTCATCAGGTACCCAGCTCTGTTGCCAAGAATGACTGACTTCAGAAAACCTGGATCTTATTTTAGGGTTCCTTTATTCAAGGGCGCCCCTCCTTGAAAAGGGCGCTTTTACCTTTTGGCTTGATCCTCTTCATCTGAAAAGTTACCTACTTTGATTTGGATTATTCGTTGAATGCTTCGTCAGATGTTGGTGCTTGCAGTTGCGTTTCGAGATCTACTTGAGCTGAGAAGGTTATCCTAGGAAGCCTTTTGTCATTTATCAACATCGGAGGTCAAGAAAGAAGGGTTCCTTTCTTTTGGAAGGCTCTTTTTCTTAGAACCGTGGTTAAGCTGTGGTTTCCGATATTTCCTCAAACGCCTCTTTTTGAAAAGTCAGCAGTTTCTAGTGATCTGTTCATCGGATGATTGGATGTTTGTTTCACTGTCGAGCCAGCAATCAAATGTCAAGAATGACTACTTTAGATGATCTTCTGACTGCATTTGACCCTCAAAGATCATGGGCGCCCCTGCTTGAAAAAGGCTCTTTTCAGCATTTTGAGTTTTCTCCTTCGTAACGTTTCCAGAGTTAGTCAAATTTTGACCTTTTTCACTTTCAGGAATCTCCTTCATCAAACAGCATCATTTTTGACCTTTTCCGCCATGGTTGTGTCGTTGAAGCTTTTGAAGTTTAACTTTCAGCCCCTGGTACTGGCCAATCTGCCATTAATGGCTGCAGAGGTTCTAACTTTGTTCCTGAAAAATAGAAATAGACCCACCAGAGTAAAACATGTCTTTTGATGATTCTAACTTGACCAATGTGATCGTGAAGCCTTTTAATCCTATCAAAATCATTTTCAATCATTTCTGGGAAGGTCCTATTTTTGGGGGTTTCCCTAAAAATAGGGGCGAAAAACCCTAATTTTCAAATTTTCAAAATTTTGCACGTGTGTTCTTTGACAGAAACCCACCAAGATTCTATGTTTGGTTTGACCTAAAACAAACTTAACATGGCATTTTAACAAGATTTAGCTCAATTTATACAGAATGCCAAACAATTAATTTTGGGTACAAGGCAATGGCCTCCTGGCTATTTCTTCTTCATCATAGACATCATTCATGATGTCACCAGGATTTGTGAAATCCTCTAGTAGGTCAACAACACGAATATCTTTGATCTATTGTACGGTTAACCTGTAATAATCCATCTTATGAATGGCCTCCTCATCTCTGCAATCAACCCAGATGTCCTCAAAATGGTACCTATGTTGATGACCCTTTTGCAACTTCTTCCTAACATCTCGGTAATCAAAATAAAACCTATATCTATAGGTCCTGATTGTCATGACCTACATTTTTGCATAGACTAATTTGGCCTTTTGTACAGTCTTGATGGTATACCTACTGATTTTCAGTGGGAACGTGAATCCTGACTTGTGAATATTTCTCTATTCTTTGTGCACTAAAATCAGTTGTTTGTACATCTCCATGAGAATCCACTTGTCCAAGGGGTATCTGGCCAACATGTAAGGGCAACCAGTGTAGCACCCTACTCTTAAGTAAGTAAAAGTTGGGAATTGTAGATATATGCATCCAACTTTACTTACCACTTTGTAGTCATCATTGAATACCCTCTTCCTTTTGAGAGTCAGATCAAAGCTGACAAAGAAAAGGCATGAAGAAAGCATTAGCAACCCTCCTGAAATGATGAAAGCTTTCTTTCAGCTCCAGTTGATAGAAAAATTTGTACACAGGTATGGTGTGCCTATTCCCTCTTGTAGATAGACCTGGAAATTGCCTCATCATGCCTGCAACATACATTAGGTAAGAAGTTATATAGAACTTCAATGTGGATGGCACATTGATCAATTATTCATGTATTTCATCATTGATCTATTTTCCCCAATCAATGTGAACTTTTTGTCTTCTTATGATTATGATGTATTCATACATCTAGTCATGAAAATAAGATGATTTAGGAAACTCCTTTACTTTGCTCAAAATTGTGATCATATCTCTGATATCTTCCTTGAAGTCACTTCACAGAAGTCCCTTCAGCCATCTGGAAACAATTTTCCTAGGTTTTTTCAACCATTGACTATTTATCAAGTTCTCAGCCTTGTCGAGATTTGCATCATAGACCTCTTGCACTTGTTGTATTGAGATGCCAATTTACTTCTCCATCTTTGGAACTCTGAAAACAATATCAAAGAAGTTAGGGTCAAGTCTCATTATCTCATGCCCAAAAGAATCAATCACACTTTTGCTTTCCTTGATGTAATGGGATGAAACTTGAAGGAAAAATTATATATTGTGTTCAAAGGTAGGGAACATAGATACCAAATGTAGATTACTGTGTACGATTGCTCTTATAGAATCTTCAAGAGGATTCTTCTCAGTTCTTTCTGCAAAATCAACTAGGTCTTGATGACCGACCTCTGTGTCTTTTATCTCATCTACCTTGGAGACCACCATTGTCGGTAGATAAACACCTTGATATTTGTACTTCATTTTTTTTTTAGCCCTTTAAGACGATGGAGGTTTCTCAACAGTCATTTGAGAGCAATTGAATCAACAAGAAACAACTTTGAGGGTCTTTTTATGAGATTTGAAAAGAAACTACAAGATGTGGAATCAACAAACATCATTCAGAATACAACATTGGGATCCATGAAGTGAGCAACGATGTTGAGCAAGCATGAAATAGACGATGAAGCATGGAAAACAATGCACAAAGTGGAAAAGATGAAGTTAGGAGCGAAGCTGGGAAGATTTGAAATGAATAAGGGAAAAACTATGAAAAGTGTAAGGGCACTAAAATTCAGCACCCTTGCACTTTGAAGCAAGGAATTTTGGTGTAGTGGCGCTAAAAATCAGTGCCTCTGCACTTCTCAGTGTTAGAAAATTTTGACGATGTCAGGGCGCTAAAAATTAGTGCCCTGACATTTTCTTCTAGGTGCACAAGTTTGTAACGTGGATCAAAAAGCATGCCTTAACACTTGCAAACTTCATGTCACTTGGAGATTATGTAGTGCTTGGGTTTGATGTAGAATCCTTCAAAAATGGTAATAGATATTGAAATGTAAAACTTCTTCACAATAATGAGAACCCTACTCTCTAAAACAAGTTCATATTGACAAACCCGCATATGAGAATAGTCATTGAAACTAGGGGAAAGAAATAAAATTTAGAGATCAAAAGAAGTGCATTCAAAATGTGTTTTGGAAGAATTCCATAACAATAAAAGATCAAAGAAAACCGAATAACAATCCATCCATGGATTCACATGTTTTTGGAGAGCATGAAATGCATTTTGAAGAACATGAAGCTCAACGTGTGGGCAGGAGAAAGAAGAGATAAAAAGGAAAGAAGAAAAACACATTTTTGGAGAAGAACATAGAAAACATGACAACACAAAAGCATGCATTCACAAATCCTGGTAAGATAAAATGCATTCATGAGAAGAAGAAACAAAGGGAGAAAAGAATAAAATTGTACCTGAAACGAGCACTTAAAACCTAGCTCGACCAAGATGGAGATCTTCACAAAAAATGCATTTTTGGAGGAGGTAGATGTGTGCCTAGCAAAGAGGAGTGAAAATAAAATGTTAAAAGTGAAGAAGAGGAAAGAAAAAATCACTTTTAATTTATTTAGAAGTGTTAAAAAGATAACTCAAGTCACCCATTTAATGAGGCATGAATTAAGGCACTTTCAGTGAAAAGTGCAAAAGAGGAGAAAAAAATGCCTTAGCCAAAAAATGACTAAATCAGGAAGAAAAATGCAAGGGCGCTAAAAATCAGTGCCTTTGCATCAAAAAAAAAATCACTCAAGTGTAGGGGTGCTGATTTTTAGCGCCCTTGCACTTTTGACACTTAGTGAAATTTTCAAATAGAAGTAGAGCGTTGTTTTTGAAGACAATTGTACTTTTCACAATTTACTAAGTATCAATAGTGAGTGCCCATGAATGTACTCATTTCGAAGGTCTTCATGAGGCAAACGTAGGGGGATCCTCAAACTGATTGTTTGAGGCTTTAGAACGCACTTCGAGGTGGCTTGAAAAACATCTCATTTTGTGTGCTTGAACTTCACGAACCTAGGAAACGGACAAGTTTCGTAGGGGGGTTATCCATGGAACGAGCGTTGCTTGATTCTGTGATAACACATAGTCATACAGGAGAAGTCAACAATTGAAAAAGAAGCTCCTCCAAAAGATTGTGTACCTCAAAAGGAAACAAAAGATGTACCTTTAACACATGATTCTCCACCATTGCCAAGGTATTCACCAATTCACTTTGAGAGAAATCTTGATGGTGAGATGATCATGGAGATTGGTACACCTCTTGAAGATAGAAACAAAGATAAAATGGATGTAGATGATTTCATAATGGTTAAAGCCAATCTTGGCAAGAACACTAGACATGCAAATGTAAGTTTGTTTAAAGTTGCATCTAAAACTCTTCAAGAAAGAGTGCTCAAAGACGAAGAAGATAAGGCAGCCCTCAAGGTTGAAATCCGGTAACTCAAGCTATAAATTTCTAATCTTGTTCATGGCACTTCATAGGTGTATAAGAGCGAATTTGCACCCTAGGTGCAATTCCCTTTTTTTCCTTTATCGACCTTAGAAAACCAAATTTGGAGGCTTAATTTTACTTAAGCCCGCTGTTGGCGGTCCATGTGGTGCCTATTTTGTCTGTTAGTGGAGGCGTTTCTGTCAGGGATTCCCGTGCAGCACCCAGACATCCGCATGATGCGCTTACGTCCCTGGCAGATTCCTGTGGGTGAGCCAACAGAGGCGTTACTCTTCTCATTGGTAGTGAAGTAGTAATGCCTCCTTCGGCTGACCGACCCGAATATGGTTGTTTTCTTCCATTCCTCTTCAAATTCATCTCTTGGAAAAGCATTTCATCTTCTTCCAACCATTGAGATCACTCTTGACCACTCTAAGAATTCAATCCAACACTTTTTGCAACAATCCAAGCATTCCATTACAACAACACCTCACTCCATTAACTCAATAGAGCACTTTTGGGACCACGCCATTCGCAACAAAGGCTTGAGTTCCTCTCATTTCTCCCCCAATCATCCTTGAGTTCTCTTGGTGGAGGTGGTAAGCTTCCCTCTCCTCTCCTTTATCATTTGGTTGAGTAGCATAGTATTGTTTTGTAGTGATTGTGCTTCCTTTACATTACTACTTCTTTATCTTGCTCTTTTGGCTGTCTGTGGCGGTGGAAACACCCAAACGGGGGTTTGACTAAGGCAGGCCACTATACAACCACCCAAAATTCTCCCTCTTGTTGTGTGTAGGTGTGCAAGCTCTTGGAGAATCAATTGGTGAATGAT
Organism: Sequoia sempervirens; assembly: GCA_007258455.2. Classification (NCBI taxonomy): domain Eukaryota; kingdom Viridiplantae; phylum Streptophyta; class Pinopsida; order Cupressales; family Cupressaceae; genus Sequoia; species Sequoia sempervirens. The sequence goes on along the minus strand of VDFB02277154.1, from coordinate 16,420 downwards.
TTCATTGGTGAGATTCTCCTCATTTTCATCATTCTTGCTTATTTACTTCACAACATTAGAGAATACTTTGTTTACTTGCTAGTGTCATTCTGGACTTTTAGTTGAGTAGATGGACCATTAGTCATTTTGGTGAGTTCAACCTTGTCCTTGTTTTTTTTCTGACTGTACGGACTACAGTGCGCTTTAGAGACGCTAGCGTGTTGCGCTGTCGTCCAGAGTTCGTGCTAATGTCCTCAGGTAGAGAGCTCCTTGAGGTGCATAGTTGGACCCAAAAAAATTGACTCGCCTAGCCCCGCATTGAAACTCGGGATTACAGAGTGATTGTGGGGCATCATATTCCTCATCATTCTCATAAACCTAAACAATACACTTAGCTGAGGTAAATTAGGGTAGAATCTTGTATCTTGACCCTCCGTGACATGGGGTCTTGCACGCAGTGGTCCCCCTCTCTTACATTTTTGGTCAACCTAATGTGAACCATTTTGGTTCTGTTCTTGTGATACTGACAATCCCTTCCTTGTACTCTAGGAGTGTTGTAGGTGTGAGTGTTGTAAGGATGTCACCTTACAACCCAACCTGTTACCCCTAGGTGGCGTAGTTGGAAGGTTCCAAAGGTATTGCACGACAAAACCTTAATTGGGTCACCATCTTATCCAATAACCTTTGGGGATTCTGTAAAAGCATTGTCTAGTGTGCGTGATGGCTTCCTTCTTGCATCAACCCATCCCCTATGTGCAGCCTGTGGATAGTAGTGTTGGCATAACCTTTAGTTCACAGAACCTGTCGATAGGCTTCAACAGGGAACCATCTCCTCTTTACATTCTTGCACAAATCAATGGGAACATCATAGCAGGTGTTCTCATTGACCCGACATCACAAGTGAATATAATAATAGAGGAGATTATGCTAATAAATTTTTTACATAAGGATGGATATGATGCTCTATGAGTTTCATTTGCACACATGACGGGCTTTCCATACCCCCCTTGAGTAGCATTGTCCTATCAGTCCTAGTTGGACCTAAGTCCATGAATCTCCTGTTTGATATCATTCCAGGATATGAACTCTTTAGGGTAAAATTGGGTATCCCTTGGTTGGCGGCGATGAATGCGATACCCTCTATCATGCGTCTAAAATTTATCCATGGAGGTTCCGTGCATGTGATCCATGACACCGGTTATCGACCACTAGTTGCACGTGGAAGCTACTCCTTGGATCACCCATGGCCTACACCCGTGGGTCCCCTTCTACCTAGGACAAGCCTTTTGCATAAAAAATATCAGAACTATAAGAAAGGACGTCTGAGGCTGAAGATAAGGTATCCTCCCTTTCCTTATGCTATGTCACATAGGGCTTGCTTGAAGGCTGACAGGGACGCAGTTAAGGCTTGAAAGAGGAAAGAAGAGAAGTGGTCTTGTGATCCCCCTTTGTCCTCTTTCGTTACCCATTCTGATGCTTCTTCTTGTTCAGTTGTGGTACTATCAGGTTCTGCTCCTCATCTGTAGGAGAACCCCTTGGTGCCCACTTGGCGAAAGCCTAAGCGTCCCGTATTTGAGCTTCTTGTTGTGCCAACGAAGCCTAGACCTATTTGGTATGAAAGAAAGAAGGTCTCCTGAGAGTCCTCCTTGTCTCGACCTCCTCGGCCTCGTAATGCTCCTGCTCCTAAGGAAATGAGCGGAAAGAGACCCGTTGCCAAGGCTCTCGAGTCGACTCCTATCGCTCCTCATCCTACTCCCCTTGCTCCCATACAAGAAACAATTCCTTCGCCTGAAACGACCATAGTGGATGTTCTTATGGTTGAGCAGGAACCTCTTGTCCCTTTGCAAGCTCTAGATTCTAACTCCAAGAGCCATAGGAACCACCTTGCACGAGAACGCAAGCGTGTTCGAAAGGATCTCTTGGCTGAGCAGGTCATCTCGCAACAAAAGGAGGAAGAAACAACCACTCTTGTTTTAGGACCTCCTGAAGCGTCTCCTTCCTCCCTTCCCTCTGTTCCTCTTCAGTCTAGTTCATTCCCGACTTCCATTGTGAGCGCTAATGTGCCTAACTCTAAATGGATACAAGTATTTATTGCTACTTTAGCAGAGCCGCCTCTGCTGATGTCTGTCTCAGATGTTCAACCCTTCCCAAAGCTAGTGGACATGTTTAATACTTTGGTCGTGTCTGTTGCGGCTCTATCCTCCTCTTCCTCTACACCCCTAGCTTCATCTATGGGGATTTCATCTCCTCTAATGAAGAAAGAGGCAAAGGTTGGTCCTTCTAGCAACGAAGGATGTAAGAGGAATCCACCTTCCTTGCAAGGTGGACCTGTGATGACTTGTTTTGTCCTTGTGACAGAACCAATCCCGGCTTCCCCTGAGTTTGTCACCGCTCCCGAATCGTTCAGGGAACCTAGTGGTGAATCTTAGGCACAACTTGCCTCATTCGTTGACAATAGGCATGGTACCCCCATGGGATGCATGTTCAATTCCATGGATGAAGTCTCGGCCCTGTCGGCGATCTTTGCAAAATCATTGACTTTGACTCCACAAGAGCTTAGTGGAGAGGACCTCGAGGGGCCCTCTTCCTTGGCCCTTGTTGCGGGAGGGCCGGACGCTCCTCCTCTTAACATTCCACCCTTGCAGGATTTTCATCCTTCCCCTTATGAGGATCTAGATTGGGAAGCAGACGACCTTTTGGCTGATTAATGTTAGGAGGAGGCCCCTTTTCTTGATCTTGTGTGTGTGTTTTGTGATGTGTTCTCTTGTACCCGTGCTATGTGTTCCTGGATGGCCCTTGTTATCCCTGTTGGTGCTTGGATACATGCGTAGTTTTTGTGTTGTGAACCTTCTTCTATTTGTGCCATCATTCTTCTGTGTTTGTGCTTGACTTTAGATAAATTGGGGACGATGCAAAGCATTGGGGGCATTTAGGCTCCCCTTCCATGTTGACCCATTTTTTTTATTTTTACTTTGTTTTCCATCCATTCTTCCTGATTTAGTTGGGGGTTGATGATCTTTCGCCTTGCATTGCAGTTACCTATTATTATATGAGCTCAGACAGATTTGACCCCGCTAAATCAGTTCCTCCTGTGCCCTTTGTATTTTTCTTTCTCTTCTCTTTTGCTTCCCCTTTATCTTTCTCTCTTCTTTGCTTGAATTTTCCCTCCTATGTGAGACAACGCCCTTCTTTAACACTTTTATTTTCAGAAAATGAATTCGCTACCAACAAATCTTTTCTTGAAAGTCTTCACAACAAATTTTCCTTAAGAATCTCATTCTCAACTTGGAACCCTAACGAAACATGTTTCCTTCATTACGAGTTTGCAAAGAAAGGACTTGAAGACCTTCCCTGAGCATGGGGGCATATCCTTCCTTTCAAATTCCTTGATGGAGTGAACATCTTTCAAAAGGATTCCTTGATGACGAATCATTCTAAGAGAACAGTTGGTTTTAAATTGCATGTCCCTTGAGCGGACCCCCCTTCTTCCTCACGGCGGGTTCCTAAGGGACCCTTCCTTCAAAAATCTTTATGACGAATGGACCTTTTCACGTCTAGCCTGGGGGCAGCCCAACTAGGTTCATTCCATTCACTCTTTCATGTCTAGCTTAGGGGTAGCCTGACTAGACCTTACCTTTCAAACAGTGTGTCCCTTGAGTGAACCCCTCTCCTTTTGAAGGGTTCCTGAGGGACCCCTTTGAAAGTTTTATGGTCTGTGTGACCGGTCACTTTTGACATGTTCTATCTTTGGGTAGACATGTCTCCACTTTTGATATGTTCTATCTACGGGTAGACATGTCGCCGCTTTTGACATGTTTTATCTGTGGGTAGACATGTCACCGCTAATTTTGACATGTTCTATCTGCAAGTAGACATGTCACCGCTTTTGACATGTTCTATCTACGGGTAGACATGTCGCCACTTTTGACATGTTCTATCTGCAGGTAGACATGTCACCCCTCTTGACATGTTCTATTTGTGGGTAGATGTGTCACCGCTTTTTGACATGTTCTATCCGCGGATTGACATATTGTCGCTTTTTGACATGCTCTATCTGAGGGTAGACGTGTTGCCGCTTCCTGACTCTGCAAAGTCCGCTTCCTTGGGACTTCCTTCATGCGAGATATCTTGGGGGTTGCCTCCTTGCAGGTCTACGGGCCTGTAAGACGCTTTGTTGTTCCAACTTCATAGTTCCAAGCAGCTATGGAGTCCTTCTCTCCTCTTGCACCTTTGGGTACACCAGACCAAGTACTGTTTCCTCAATGGTTCAGGTATATTTTTTTAACCCTACTCTCTTCTTGATCTACTTTACCGAGCACTCATTAGTACTTGTGCTCGCTAAAGTGGGGGAAAAATGTATAAGAGTGAATTTGCACCCTAGGTGCAATTCCCCTTTTTTCCTTTATCCACCTTAGAAAACCAAAGTTGGAGGCTTAATTTTACTTAAGCCCACTGTTAGTGGTCCATGTGGCACCTATTTTGTGTGTCGGTGGATGTGTTTTTGTCGGGGATTCCCGTGTGGCACGCTTACGTCCCTGGCAGATTCCTGCGGCTGAACCAACAGAGGCGTTACTCTTCTCATTAGTAGTGAAGTAGTAACACCTCCTTCGGCCGACCAACCCAAATATGGCCATTTTCTTCCATCCCTCTTCGAATTTATCTCTTGGACAAGCATTTCATCTTCTTCCAACCATTGAGCTCACTCTTGACCACTTCAAGCATTCAATTCAACACTTTTAGCAGCAATCCAAGCATTCCTTTGCAACAAAACCTCACTCCATCAACTTGGTAGAGCACATTTGGGACCACGCCATTCGCGGTAGAGGCTTGAGTTCCTCTCATTTCTCCCCCAAGCAGCCTTGAGTGCTCTTGGTGGAGGTTGTAAGCTTCCCTCTCCTCTCCTCTATCATTTGGTTGAGTAGCATAGTATTGTTTTGTAGTGCTTGTGCTTCCTTTACGCTACTACTTTATCTCACTCTTTTGGCTGTCCATGGCGGTGGAAACACCTAAATCGGTGTTTGATTGAGGCAAGCCCCTATACAGCCACCCAAAATTCTCCCTCTTACTATGTGTAGGTGTGCGAGCTCTCGGAGAATCAACTGGAGAACGAGTTCATTGGTGAGATTCTCCTCATTTTCATCACTCTTGCTTATTTACTTCACAACATTAGAGAATACTTTGTTTACTTGCTAGTGTCATTCTGGCCTTTTAGTTGAGTAGCTAGGCTATTAGTCATTTTGGTGAGTTCAACCTTTTCTCTGCTATTGTCTAACCGTATGGACTGTAGCGCTTTAGAGACGCTAGCGCGCCGTGCTGTTATCCAAAGTCCGCACTGACATCCTCGGGCAGAGATCTCCTTGAGGCACAGAGTTGGACCTAAAATAACTAACTCGCCTAGCCCCGCATTGAAACTTGGGATTGTAGAGTGATTGTGGGGCATCGTAGTCCTCATCGTTCTCATCCTCATAACCCTAAACAATACACTTAGCTGAGGTAAGTTAGGGCAGCATCTTGCGTCTTGACCCTCTGTGACCTGGGGTCTTGCACGCGGTGGTCTCCCTCTCTTACAATAGGCTACTTAGTTTCTGCCCCAGGTTATAGAGACACCAGGTGATCATCAACAGTTGAGGCAGTTGGTAATATGTGAGAAGAAAACACAAGAGTGGATTGAAGGATTCATCATCAGAGGCAAAGAAATCTTGGCACATATGTTTTAGCTAAGGGACAATGCTCATAACTTACACCAAGGGATTCAAGGATTTGAACAATCAATGGCAGAAGTGAAACCTAGGCACAAAATCATCATTGTAGATTTGAATACAACTTATGGCTCAATGGTTTCAAGAGAGCACAAGAAACAAATCCTTGGATGGAAAGAGTGTCACGTCTTCAATGTGAGCACCTATGAGAGGATATCTGAGGAGTTTGTTGCATACAGACAAAGGGTGATTGAGGCTCTTTTGTTTAGAAGTGAGTTTATTACAGAGATCCCTTCTCAGTATAGTCATGATGATGGTTCCTATGTTGGACTTGACAAAGTGCAAGCCCAGTTCCAAAATGTTGTTTGTAGCAGTGATGACAACGATCCAGTTGCGGGTAAGATGAGTTAGATTTCCACAATGTCAGTGAGGTTTGAGAAAGCGGCCAATGAGGTTGAGGAATTTCTGAGATTGATTGCAAATGGAAAAGAAATCATAGACAAGCGAAACTTTGCTATAGATAGTATTGATGCACCTGACAGAGACACAGTTTTCGGATTTTTGGTGGATGTGATCGAGATTTAAAGCAACAATCATATAGAAGATTTCTTTCCGCTTTCTTTCTATTCTCATCTCAATTCTTATCCATTCTTTGAAGAAGAGAAAGAAAACAAAATTGTAATAGTTGGCATTTCCTGTTTTCATGCTTTCTTAGGTGGTTAGATGTTTATCTCCTTTAGTTTTAGAAATAAAGCACTTGCATGTTGGCAAGCTAAGCTGTAAAAGCAAGGGGATTACAGGGTTCCCTACCTCTTGCTTTTCTATAAATAAGAGTGTTTGCTCATTATTTTCTTAACCATGCTTGTGATAACAAATTGCTGAGCCTATTTTGCCTGCAAGTTGTTGTTCACTTTGTTTAAGAACAATTTTGCAAGTCTCTTTTAGCCGCAAGTTCTTGTTCAGTGCATGTATCTTGTGTAATCTTTTGTTCTTGAGATTTGAGAAATAAAATCTTGTGCCTACTTTTCCCTGATATAATGTCTTAAATTTTCGTTTATTGTGTTATGCTTATATGATCTCCATTTCAACTTGCATTAAAATTAAGTAGATGTATGTTGGAAGAAGAGTTTATCTAAGTATCTTAAAAGAGAATCAAACATTGTCCATTTCTAATTCTCTTGCTTTGCGTTTACTTGAGAAATTAGAAATGTCATTAGAGTAGGCTAGTCGTAGTTGAAATTCTAAAACAGAAAATCTCAGCTACGACGCTTGAGTTTTATAAACTTGTACTCTTAGTTGAACCAAAAAAGATAGGAAAATTAGTTTTAATTTACTTTCTTGAACAACATCAGCAAAGAGGGAGTTTACCCTCCTAATTCGAAGAGCAGTTTATCTGTGCATAGCTGTCTATTTCTAATCTGCATTCCAGAGGTGCGAATTAAAATGCCAACACTAGCGAAATTAATTAATTTTGAACCCCTTATCCTTTCCTCTTAAGTGGTCCCCTTTTTCCTATTTTGGCCAATTTTGGAATAAATTTTATAAATTGTAAGAGGGTGTACACTAAAATATATCCTCAAGTCAGCATTCTTGCCTAATCCAATCCTCCACTATGAGTTTATGGGTTGATTTTCTTGAGAGTGGTCGATTTTGAACCATTTAACACAAATATTTACTAGTTAACCTTAGTAAGGCATAAAAGTACCATGCATCAAAAACTACTTTCTATAATTAAGTGTTAAGATAGTCACAACCTACCCATTCAAACATACACCCTCAATTATTTGCATTTTATATTCCTAGCAATTCTTGTTCATAACATGATAAAGATTCTTAATACTCTTAAATATGCAAATAAAATTTTCATCATATCAAGGGGTAAAATTAAATCTAACAAGGGAGTGATGGGAGATTGCAATCATCAAATACTAACTTAACCTTTTGCTACGCACCCTGATTTTCATTTACAATTCATATATCAAAATTCCCTTTTGCACCCATATTGGTTTCATTTTTGGTCAGGACTAGGCATCCATTCTTAGGAGCTTAAAAGTCCAAAATAACCCAGAGTCAAGTGAGCCTCATAGGTCCAACATTTGAATCTGGTTTCTCTAATACCAATGTAAAATCCCCCATCTTGGGAATTTTTTTTTTTTTTTTTTATTCACAACAACTACCAACTTAAACGATTGAGCACCTTCCATGAAGCTTAATAGTGTTAGCTTCAATACTTCTCCCCTCCCATGGTGGCATCAACTCATTATTTCCAATTATATGCTTGCCCAAAAGAGTGTTAAGGTCCCAAGGTTAAGGTCTTTCCTAGACCTACAACCTAAGCCTCAAGGGTTCATGATGACCTTGCCTATGTATCCTCTCGTGGGAATCAGAGGCTTCATAGTTTTCCCCACAACATTAGAGGGAGTTCATTCTCTCCTCTTGCATGAGATCTTGATCTCGCTTTTAACCCATGACTATTAATTAAGTACATGTAAGCTATCAACTTAGCCAATTATAATATAATGTTAATAACTTTGATCAAAGTTGAAAAAATCAGACTCGGCAATAACTCGACAAGCCCAAAAATTTTGAAAAGTCTAGACTTAGAAAAAACTTGGGGAAAAACTCAACAAATTTATCGAACATTTGAAAATACACAATTTTTTAAAATATTCATCAAAAACACACATATCAATGGATTTTTAGAACATATATTACTAAGTACATCATATTCCAGAAGCCATATTCTTTTAGCAAAGTACCTAGCAAAACAGAGACATCATAATTGGTTAAAATTTGAATAAACAATAGAAAGAATAATCAATAAACCAATTAATGTATTAGACAAGAAATAAACAAATATATTAATATAGTAAATAGATAAATTATTTAGATTTATTAATATAATATAAATAAATATTAATAGATAATATATTAATATAAATTTATGAATTATAATAAATAGATAAAAAAATTAATTTTATTCCATTTCAGATTTTAACAAATGATTTATTCAAACTCTAAATAATGGAATACAATATAAATAAATGTTTTAGATAATAATAATAAATTCATAGGCATATAATAAAATTTAAAATTTAAATAAAAAATTACAATGCAAAGTAATATAACTAATATTTTTAAATAATTATTAATATTTATAAAATATTAAAATATTATTGATGAATCATAATAATAATATATTAAATTTTAATATATATAATTTTTAAATTATTCAATCAAATTGAATCGATGATTGTTTTTGTTTTACAAGTTTTTTTTTATTGCGATAGGGGTGTTCCCGCGACTTAGCCCAGCGGCCCAGCAGCCCATACCTTGGGTACCTGGGACGAGTTGGGGCGAGACTAGCCCCCTGTGGGTGGACACCATAGCCCGCATACAGGCCCACCGGTCAGGGGGTTGAACCCAAGACCTATGGGGAGCAAACCCACAACCCAAGCCAACTTTGCTATTCGGGTGGGTTTTCTGTTTTACAAATTTACTTTTAAAGGGTTCTATGTGTCAATTTTTTGTTTCACACAAAATGATAGAGACGCATTCATGTAAAGGAAAAAATGGTAGAGACGCATTCTGTATTAATTTTAGGAGTTTCGATTTTTAATATCACAGGAAGACAAAAAAATGATAGAGACTCAGACGCATTCACGTAGAGACGCATTCACTGTTTCACGCAGTCACAAAAGATGGAAACAAGAAAAAAATTGTCTGTGGCCTCGTCACCTCCTTGCGTGCCCTTATCGTCTCTTCTTTTCCCTTCGTCCCAGATGCAAAATGGTCTCAAACATTCACGTTTTTCATTTTTAATGCCATAAACCCTTAATGCTTTTAAGTTGCCGCATTTTCTGCAAGTGAATCGCTCGTTTTCGTACTTTAATAGGTATAACTTGCAATGATTTTTAAGAATAAAGCAGCAACAATTTATACCACAAGTTACTCGCAGTCACAGATGACATGTGAATACTTGCAATGAGGGTGAGTTTTCTGTGCATTTTGCATCTTTGACTTTGATAATAACTTGCCATCAAGTGTAGGGTCCATACCAAGCATTAGTGTACAAACATTCACAATATTCACAAGGGGTCTTTCATACCATAATCCAAAATATCATACACATAATGAATGTCTCGAGCATACATCACACACACACTAGGTGACTAGCTCATACAATCACAAGTACAATAGTAACAGAATCATACACAGATCATAAGTACAACGATTAGCTTTTATGTATCTCACCAGTACAACAATGATTGTCTCATACACATCACATTTACATTAGTGATTGGCTCCAACATATATTGCAAATACATAGTGACAAACTCTAACATACATCACATATACACAAAAATTTTATTGAGAGAAGGTGTTCTTCCAAAAAATACAAGACAAAAATGTGTCTTTGCTTTGAAAAATGTGTTACAAAGTGTGTTTCTTAGTGCTATGACTAAGAAAACTAAATTACAATGGTCTATTTTTTGCTTATACAGCTCCAAAACATGAAAGAACTACTTGAAAAATGAAGCCTAAAGGTCCTATATCTCATCCCATACATGAAGCCTAAGGGTCCTATGTACATCTTGACTTCCTTCACTCACAAGATGCTCTAAAAATTGTGTCAACAATTGAAGCCGGTTCCTGGAATAAACAAAGACAAAACAAGAATTGTTCACTTAATATAAACCTTATGGAAATTGAAAAATAGCTTTGGAGATTTTATTCATTACCTTTTTCTCACATTCTTCAACAAGTGGTTCAACAGGAAGGAGAGAACGAACAAAAATAATAAGACCTTTGATGAAGTCCTCGTGACAATCATCATCAAGCAATTGACCAACAACTAAAGGAGCATTATCAATTTAGTAATAAAATCATCAATTTCAAAGATCATCAAACTTTATAATGTTAAGTACTAAGAACATAATATGCTCATATTCTAAGTGCACCTTTAGCAGCATCATAGCCATAATCAAGATTCTCTTGTTCCAGTAGTTTTCCCAGTACAACAGCACCCTTGACATCAGCATTGGAAGCAATTATATGTATAGGAGACTTCAAAAAATAGAAAAAACGAATGATTAAACACTGAGATAAAGCCTATTTCTAGACATAAACAAAAGAAAGTCTAGGTTAGTAATTTATACCTTCAATGCATTCTGAATTATTTGAACTCCAATCTTCTGGTCAAAGTTGGCTGTAGGAATTGTATCAAGCTCTTTTGTTGCATAGAGAAGAGCAACACCACCACCTGGAATGTATCTTCCAGTAAGCACAGAGCTATAACCTTCCTAACAAAAATATTGCCATCTCTAATGCTTTAATGAAATTTACAAATTTGTTTACATGGTAAAATGCCCTTCTCTACTGCTGCCTTCGTTGCATTCAATGCATCAGTGAATCTTATCTTTTTTCTCTCCAACTTAAAGCTCACTGGCTCCAATCTAAATTAAATAAAAAAGACCATCAAAAGAATCTAGATACAATGTATCATCCTAATTTGAAAATATTGAAAATTATCTTTAGACAACTGATCACAGTTTGATTATAAGTTAAACCTTGAGAACAACAACTCCTCCTGATAGCTTTGCCAACCTCTCTTAGAGCTTTTCTTTGTCATAATCAGATGTGCTTGCTTCAATATTAGTACAGATCTATGACCAAATATTTTGTCAGCCATGCCAAGCATACCAGCACAAATCTCTTATTAGCTCTATCATCACCAAGCATTATAGTTTTGCAAAAATATTATTACACTTCACTCTAATAAAACTCACCTGCGCACATTTCTCTTCAATTGCTTTTTTGTCACCATCTCCATCAAGAATTATAGTATCATCCTTAGAGATAGTCACCTAGAATAAAGAACAACTAATCTTATCATACAGCAAAATGTTAAAATGACAAATAGAATTTGAGTAACAACATAACAAAAACCTTTGGAGATTTGGAGATTTTTTATACATTACCTTTTTCTCGCATTCTTCAACAAGTGGTTCAACAGGAAGGAGAGAACGAACAAAAATAATAAGACCTTTGATGAAGTCCTCGTGACAATCATCATCAAGCAACTGACCAACAACTAAAGGAGCATTATCAATTTAGTAATAAAATCATCAATTTCAAAGATCATCAAACTTTATAATGTTAAGTACTAAGAACATAATATGCTCATATTCTAAGTGCACCTTTAGCAGCATCATAGCCATAATCAAGATTCTCTTGTTCCAGTAGTTTTCCCACTACAACAGCACCCTTGACACCAGCATTGGAGGAAATTATATGTATAGGAGACTTCAAAAAATAGAAAAAACGAATGATTAAACACTGAGATAAAGCCTATTTCTAGACATAAACAAAAGAAAGTCTAGGTTAGTAATTTATACCTTCAATGCATTCTGAATTATTTGAACTCCAATCTTCTGGTCAAAGTTGGCTGTAGGAATTGTATCAAGCTCTTTTATTGCATAGAGAAGAGCAACACCACCACCTGGAATGTATCTTCCAGTAAGCACAGAGCTATAACCTTCCTAACAAAAATATTGCCATCTCTAATGCTTTAATGAAATTTACAAATTTGTTTACATGGTAAAATGCCCTTCTCTACTGCTGCCTTCGTTGCATTCAATGCATCAGTGACTCTTATCTTTTTTCTCTCCAACTTAAAGCTCACTGGCTCCTCCAATCTAAATTAAATAAAAAAGACCATCAAAAGAATCTAGATACAATGTATCATCCTAATTTGAAAATATTGAAAATTATCTTCAGACAACTGATCACAGTTTGATTATAAGTTAAACCTTGAGAACATCAACTCCTCCTGATAGCTTTGCCAACCTCTCTTAGAGCTTTTCTTTGTCATAATCAGATGTGTTTGCTTCAATATTAGTACAGATCTGTGACCAAATATTTTGTCAGCCATGCCAAGCATACCAACACAAATCTTTTATCAGCTCTATTGCCACCAAGAATTATAGTTTTGCAAAAATATTATCACACTTCACTCTAATAAAACTCATTTGCTCACATCTCTCTTCAATTGCTTTTTTGTCACCATCTCCATCATGAATTATAGTATCATCCTTAGAGATAGTCACCTAGAATAAAGAACAACTAATCTTATCATACAACAAAATGCTAAATGACAAAAAGAATTTGAGTAACAACACAACAAAAACCTTTGGAGATTTGGAGATTTTATACATTACCTTTTTCTCACATTCTTCAACAAGTGGTTCAATAGGAAGGAGAGAACGGACATAAATAATAAGACCTTTGATGAATTCCTCGTGACAATCATCATCAAGCAACTGACCAACAACTAAAGGAGCAATATCAATTTAGTAATAAAATCATCAATTTCAAAGATCATCAAACTTTATAATGCTAAGTACTAAGAACATAATATGCTCATACTCTAAGTGCACCTTTAGCAGCATCATAGCCATAATCAAGATTCTTTTGTTCCAGTAGTTTTCCCACCATAACAGCACCCTTGACACCAGCATTGGAAGCAATTATGTGTATAGGAAATTTCAAAAAATAGAAAAAACGAATGATTAAACACTGAGATAAAGCCTATTTCTAGACATAAACAAAAGAAAGTCTAGGTTAGTAATTTATACCTTCAATGCATTCTGAATTATTTGAACTCCAATCTTCTGGTCAAAGTTGGCTGTAGGAATTGTATCAAGCTCTTTTATTGCATAGAGAAGAGCAACACCACCACCTGGAATGTATCTTCCAGTAAACATAGAGCTATAACCTTCCTAACAAAAATATTGCCATCTCTAATCCTTTAATGAAATTTAAAAATTTGTTTACTTGGTAAAATGCCCTTCTCTACTGCTGCCTTTGTTGCATTCAATGCATCAGTGACTCTTTATCTTTTTTAGCTCCAACTTAAAAGCTCAGTGGCTCCTCCAATCTAAATTAAATAGAAAAGACCATCAAAAGAATCTAGATACAATGTATCATCCTAATTTGAAAATATTGAAAATTAGCTTCAGACAACTGATCACAGTTTGATTACAAGTTAAACCTTGAGAATAGCAACTCCTCCTGATAGCTCTGCCAACCTCTCTTGGAGCTTTTCTTTGTCCTAATCAGATGTGCTTGCTTCAATATTAGTACAGATCTGTGACCAAATATTTTGTCAGCCATGCCAAGCATACCAACACAAATCTCTTATCAGCTCTATTGTCACCAAGCATTATAGTTTTGCAAAAATATTATCACACTTCACTCTAATAAAACTAACCTACTCACATCTCTCTTCAATTTCTTTTTTGTCACCATCTCCATCCAGAATTATAGTATCATCCTTAGAGATAGTCACCTAGAATAAAGAACAACTAACCTTATCATACAATAAAATGTTAAAATGACAAAAAGAATTTGAGTAACAACACAACAAAAATCTTGTCCATGGATGACAGCAACATTATACATATACAAGGATACTACTATGTTTACCTACCTTCTTAGCTATTCCCATGCCAAATTCTACTTTGTCAAGTTCATACCAAGATCCTCTGATATGACTTGAAGATAACTACTAGCCATAAATACTTTTCCTTGAGAGATGGAGAAAACAAAATGGAAAAATACATGCAAACTAACTCAATTGAGAAACAAATTTGGTTCAATAGGTGTCACATGAAGAAGCCAAACTTGCATAACAAACAAGAAACTCCAAAGCCAAAAAAGAGAGTAGATACATAGAAACATAAACCTAACCTGTCCACCAGTAAGTGTAGCAAGATCCTACAAGTTATTTTTCCTATTTTCACCAAAACCAGGGGCCTTAATAGCACAAACCTGATTCAAACACAAATATATTTTTAAAATGCTAAGGATTTATAAGTTAAAGATAAAAAATAATTTAAAAAGTAAACAAGATTTAAATAGAAAAATCCACCAACCTTCACGCTTGTATTATACATATACAAGGATACTACTATGTTTACCTACCTTCTTAGCTATTCCCATGCCAAATTCTACTTTGTCAAGTTCATACCAAGATCCTTTGATATGACTTGAAGATAACTACTAGCCATAAATACTTTTCCTTGAGAGATGGAGAAAACAAAATGGAAAAATACATGCAAACTAACTCAATTGAGAAACAAATTTGGTTCAATAGGTGTCACATGAAGAAGCCAAACTTGCATAACAAACAAGAAACTCCAAAGCCAAAAAAGAGAGTAGATACATAGAAACATAAACCTAACCTGTCCACCAGTAAGTGTAGCAAGATCCTACAAGTTATTTTTCCTATTTTCACCAAAACTAGGGGCCTTAATAGCACAAACCTGATTCAAACACAAATATATTTTTAAAATGCTAAGGATTTATAAGTTAAAGATAAAAAATAATTTAAAAAGTAAACAAGATTTAAATAGAAAAATCCACCAACCTTCACCCTTGCACGAAGCTTATTCAAGATCAAAGTAGCCAATGCTTCACTCTCTACATCCTTTGCTACAATTAGAAGAGGCCTTTGTTTCTGTGATAAATGCAACAAGAAATTATGTTATTTGTCCGTAATCAAAACATTGATTAAACATAGATAGATATCCTAAGAATCATAAATCAATCCAAGACACCACAAGACCTCTGTCACATGAATATTGACAATGGCTATTTCCTAGAGTGAATATTGTATTAGATCATGTGTATTCTTGTGGTCTCCCAAACTCTAGGAAATAACCTAAGACCCTTTGATTTCCTTAATACACTCTCCTCTAACCTATCATGCTCTAACAGTCTCTTATGTTGTCCTTTATCGCCAACCATATACTTGTAGACTACTTTTAGAAGCTTGTTTGCTGTCCTCTTTTATATTTTCCATAGGCTGTAACTCATCCATTAGCATATTGAAATTTTAAAACAAGATGCTTAACACTTCTATCATGATTGTAAGTGTGATTGTGTAGGCTATCTTGTGACCTGCATAGGTGACCTATGGATTATTTGTCATCTATCCTTCATGCACACTTGTCATACAATCCCTAACTTATAATTGTCATCTGCAAAATTTCCATGACACAAAACCTTAAGGCCTAATTCAAGATAGTGTCTCATAAAAATCCTTATATACTACCTTCTACTCACACTCACAATGTGGAGATTTAGTTTTGACTAAATCTGGGTGCCAAGAGAAAGAGGATGGATTTGAGTTTGATAACCATGTAGCAAGGCACATTTTTAGGGTTTTAAATCTTGGTTGGCATTGAGCATTGAAGGAACCACAATAATGGTGTTGAAAAGGTCGGGTTTCACCCATGTTTCAAAAACAAACATCAAGATATAGCACGCAGCCAAGAAGTTAAGAGGCTACAATTTCGTTTACTACCTATCCACGTTGTAGCAGAGGGAGAGTTTTTAGGAGTTAATGATAGATCATCTGCATGTTCCCAAACCCTTCTAGGATGGGGCTTCACGTGGTTATAGCTCCACAACCCTCAAGGTATGTATGACCACTTACGTATTCATTTGGAATACCTTAAGTTAAATTTTCACTCTTTCATTTTGTGGCAGTTGTTGAAATGAACAATGTGAGGATGCCTCTTCCTATACAAAAGCTTCCTACAATGTCTGTGACACCCATCTCCTAGCTCAGTGCCTCTACGAACATCACAACCCAAACTGTGGTTGTGGAAAATCCAATAAAAGTAGGTGAAAGTGTCAAGACTGGTTGATTTTGATGTAATAGGAAGACCATGTCT
>VDFB02277153.1:0-22016 GCA_007258455.2 Sequoia sempervirens | reverse complement strand
GACAAAAATGTGTCTTTGCTTTGAAAAATGTGTTACAAAGTGTGTTTCTCAGTGCTATGACTAAGAAAACTAAGTTACAATGGTCTATTTTTTGCTTATACAGCTCCAAAACATGAAAGAACTACTTGAAGAATGAAGCCTACGGGTCCTATATCTCATCCCATACATGAAGCCTAAGGGTCCTATGTACATCTTGACTTCCTTCACTCACAAGATGCTCTAAAAATTGTGTCAACAATTGAAGCCAGTTCCTGGAATAAACAAAGACAAAACAAGAATTGTTCACTTATTATAAACCTTATGGAAATTGAAAAATAGCTTTGGAGATTTTATTCATTACCTTTTTCTCACATTCTTCAACAAGTGGTTCAACAGGAAGGAGAGAACGAACAAAAATAATAAGACCTTTGATGAAGTCCTCGTGACAATCATCATCAAGCAATTGACCAACAACTAAAGGAGCATTATCAATTTAGTAATAAAATCATCAATTTCAAAGATCATCAAACTTTATAATGTTAAGTACTAAGAACATAATATGCTCATATTCTAAGTGCACCTTTAGCAGCATCATAGCCATAATCAAGATTCTCTTGTTCCAGTAGTTTTCCCAGTACAACAGCACCCTTGACATCAGCATTGGAAGCAATTATATGTATAGGAGACTTCAAAAAATAGAAAAAACGAATGATTAAACACTGAGATAAAGCCTATTTCTAGACATAAACAAAAGAAAGTCTAGGTTAGTAATTTATACCTTCAATGCATTCTGAATTATTTGAACTCCAATCTTCTGGTCAAAGTTGGCTGTAGGAATTGTATCAAGCTCTTTTGTTGCATAGAGAAGAGCAACACCACCACCTGGAATGTATCTTCCAGTAAGCACAGAGCTATAACCTTCCTAACAAAAATATTGCCATCTCTAATGCTTTAATGAAATTTACAAATTTGTTTACATGGTAAAATGCCCTTCTCTACTGCTGCCTTCGTTGCATTCAATGCATCAGTGAATCTTATCTTTTTTCTCTCCAACTTAAAGCTCACTGGCTCCAATCTAAATTAAATAAAAAAGACCATCAAAAGAATCTAGATACAATGTATCATCCTAATTTGAAAATATTGAAAATTATCTTTAGACAACTGATCACAGTTTGATTATAAGTTAAACCTTGAGAACAACAACTCCTCCTGATAGCTTTGCCAACCTCTCTTAGAGCTTTTCTTTGTCATAATCAGATGTGCTTGCTTCAATATTAGTACAGATCTATGACCAAATATTTTGTCAGCCATGCCAAGCATACCAGCACAAATCTCTTATTAGCTCTATCATCACCAAGCATTATAGTTTTGCAAAAATATTATTACACTTCACTCTAATAAAACTCACCTGCGCACATTTCTCTTCAATTGCTTTTTTGTCACCATCTCCATCAAGAATTATAGTATCATCCTTAGAGATAGTCACCTAGAATAAAGAACAACTAATCTTATCATACAGCAAAATGTTAAAATGACAAATAGAATTTGAGTAACAACATAACAAAAACCTTTGGAGATTTGGAGATTTTTTATACATTACCTTTTTCTCGCATTCTTCAACAAGTGGTTCAACAGGAAGGAGAGAACGAACAAAAATAATAAGACCTTTGATGAAGTCCTCGTGACAATCATCATCAAGCAACTGACCAACAACTAAAGGAGCATTATCAATTTAGTAATAAAATCATCAATTTCAAAGATCATCAAACTTTATAATGTTAAGTACTAAGAACATAATATGCTCATATTCTAAGTGCACCTTTAGCAGCATTATAGCCAATAGCCATAATCAAGATTCTCTTGTTCCAGTAGTTTTCCCACTACAACAACACCCTTGACACCAGCTTTGGAAGCAATTATATGTATAGGATACTTCAAAAAATAGAAAAAACGAATGATTAAACACTGAGATAAAGCCTATTTCTAGACATAAACAAAAGAAAGTCTAGGTTAGTAATTTATACCTTCAATGCATTCTGAATTATTTGAACTCCAATCTTCTGGTCAAAGTTGGCTGTAGGAATTGTATCAAGCTCTTTTGTTGCATAGAGAAGAGCAACACCACCACCTGGAATGTATCTTCCAGTAAGCACAGAGCTATAACCTTCCTAACAAAAATATTGCCATCTCTAATGCTTTAATGAAATTTACAAATTTGTTTACATGGTAAAATGCCCTTCTCTACTACTGCCTTCGTTGCATTCAATGCATCAGTGACTCTTATCTTTTTTCTCTCCAACTTAAAGCTCACTGGCTCCTCCAATCTAAATTAAATAAAAAAGACCATCAAAAGAATCTAGATACAATGTATCATCCTAATTTGAAAATATTGAAAATTATCTTCAGACAACTGATCACAGTTTGATTATAAGTTAAACCTTGAGAACATCAACTCCTCCTGATAGTTTTGCCAACCTCTCTTAGAGCTTTTCTTTGTCATAATCAGATGTGTTTGCTTCAATATTAGTACAGATCTGTGACCAAATATTTTGTCAGCCATGCCAAGCATACCAACACAAATCTTTTATCAGCTCTATTGCCACCAAGAATTATAGTTTTGCAAAAATATTATCACACTTCACTCTAATAAAACTCATTTGCTCACATCTCTCTTCAATTGCTTTTTTGTCACCATCTCCATCATGAATTATAGTATCATCCTTAGAGATAGTCACCTAGAATAAAGAACAACTAATCTTATCATACAACAAAATGCTAAATGACAAAAAGAATTTGAGTAACAACACAACAAAAACCTTTGGAGATTTGGAGATTTTATACATTACCTTTTTCTCACATTCTTCAACAAGTGGTTCAATAGGAAGGAGAGAACGGACATAAATAATAAGACCTTTGATGAATTCCTCGTGACAATCATCATCAAGCAACTGACCAACAACTAAAGGAGCAATATCAATTTAGTAATAAAATCATCAATTTCAAAGATCATCAAACTTTATAATGCTAAGTACTAAGAACATAATATGCTCATACTCTAAGTGCACCTTTAGCAGCATCATAGCCATAATCAAGATTCTTTTGTTCCAGTAGTTTTCCCACCATAACAGCACCCTTGACACCAGCATTGGAAGCAATTATGTGTATAGGAAATTTCAAAAAATAGAAAAAACGAATGATTAAACACTGAGATAAAGCCTATTTCTAGACATAAACAAAAGAAAGTCTAGGTTAGTAATTTATACCTTCAATGCATTCTGAATTATTTGAACTCCAATCTTCTGGTCAAAGTTGGCTGTAGGAATTGTATCAAGCTCTTTTATTGCATAGAGAAGAGCAACACCACCACCTGGAATGTATCTTCCAGTAAACATAGAGCTATAACCTTCCTAACAAAAATATTGCCATCTCTAATCCTTTAATGAAATTTAAAAATTTGTTTACTTGGTAAAATGCCCTTCTCTACTGCTGCCTTTGTTGCATTCAATGCATCAGTGACTCTTTATCTTTTTTAGCTCCAACTTAAAAGCTCAGTGGCTCCTCCAATCTAAATTAAATAGAAAAGACCATCAAAAGAATCTAGATACAATGTATCATCCTAATTTGAAAATATTGAAAATTAGCTTCAGACAACTGATCACAGTTTGATTACAAGTTAAACCTTGAGAATAGCAACTCCTCCTGATAGCTCTGCCAACCTCTCTTGGAGCTTTTCTTTGTCCTAATCAGATGTGCTTGCTTCAATATTAGTACAGATCTGTGACCAAATATTTTGTCAGCCATGCCAAGCATACCAACACAAATCTCTTATCAGCTCTATTGTCACCAAGCATTATAGTTTTGCAAAAATATTATCACACTTCACTCTAATAAAACTAACCTACTCACATCTCTCTTCAATTTCTTTTTTGTCACCATCTCCATCCAGAATTATAGTATCATCCTTAGAGATAGTCACCTAGAATAAAGAACAACTAACCTTATCATACAATAAAATGTTAAAATGACAAAAAGAATTTGAGTAACAACACAACAAAAATCTTGTCCATGGATGACAGCAACATTATACATATACAAGGATACTACTATGTTTACCTACCTTCTTAGCTATTCCCATGCCAAATTCTACTTTGTCAAGTTCATACCAAGATCCTCTGATATGACTTGAAGATAACTACTAGCCATAAATACTTTTCCTTGAGAGATGGAGAAAACAAAATGGAAAAATACATGCAAACTAACTCAATTGAGAAACAAATTTGGTTCAATAGGTGTCACATGAAGAAGCCAAACTTGCATAACAAACAAGAAACTCCAAAGCCAAAAAAGAGAGTAGATACATAGAAACATAAACCTAACCTGTCCACCAGTAAGTGTAGCAAGATCCTACAAGTTATTTTTCCTATTTTCACCAAAACCAGGGGCCTTAATAGCACAAACCTGATTCAAACACAAATATATTTTTAAAATGCTAAGGATTTATAAGTTAAAGATAAAAAATAATTTAAAAAGTAAACAAGATTTAAATAGAAAAATCCACCAACCTTCACGCTTGTATTATACATATACAAGGATACTACTATGTTTACCTACCTTCTTAGCTATTCCCATGCCAAATTCTACTTTGTCAAGTTCATACCAAGATCCTTTGATATGACTTGAAGATAACTACTAGCCATAAATACTTTTCCTTGAGAGATGGAGAAAACAAAATGGAAAAATACATGCAAACTAACTCAATTGAGAAACAAATTTGGTTCAATAGGTGTCACATGAAGAAGCCAAACTTGCATAACAAACAAGAAACTCCAAAGCCAAAAAAGAGAGTAGATACATAGAAACATAAACCTAACCTGTCCACCAGTAAGTGTAGCAAGATCCTACAAGTTATTTTTCCTATTTTCACCAAAACTAGGGGCCTTAATAGCACAAACCTGATTCAAACACAAATATATTTTTAAAATGCTAAGGATTTATAAGTTAAAGATAAAAAATAATTTAAAAAGTAAACAAGATTTAAATAGAAAAATCCACCAACCTTCACCCTTGCACGAAGCTTATTCAAGATCAAAGTAGCCAATGCTTCACTCTCTACATCCTTTGCTACAATTAGAAGAGGCCTTTGTTTCTGTGATAAATGCAACAAGAAATTATGTTATTTGTCCGTAATCAAAACATTGATTAAACATAGATAGATATCCTAAGAATCATAAATCAATCCAAGACACCACAAGACCTCTGTCACATGAATATTGACAATGGCTATTTCCTAGAGTGAATATTGTATTAGATCATGTGTATTCTTATGGTCTCCCAAACTCTAGGAAATAACCTAAGACCCTTTGATTGCCTTAATACACTCTCCTCTAACCTACCATGCTCTAACAGTCTCTTATGTTGTCCTTTATCGCCAACCGTATACTTGTAGACTACTTTTAGAAGTTTGTTTGCTGTCCTCTTTTATATTTTCCATAGGCTGTAACTCATCCATTAGCATATTGAAATTTTAAAACAAGATGCTTAACACTTCTATCATGATTGTAAGTGTGATTGTGTAGGCTATCTTGTGACCTGCATAGGTGACCTATGGATTATTTGTCATCTATCCTTCATGCACACTTGTCATACAATCCCTAACTTATAATTGTCATCTGCAAAATTTCCATGACACAAAACCTTAAGGCCTAATTCAAGATAGTGTCTCATAAAAATCCTTATATACTACCTTCTACTCACACTCACAATGTGGAGATTTAGTTTTGACTAAATCTGGGTGCCAAGAGAAAGAGGATGGATTTGAGTTTGATAACCATGTAGCAAGGCACATTTTTAGGGTTTTAAATCTTGGTTGGCATTGAGCATTGAAGGAACCACAATAATGGTGTTGAAAAGGTCGGGTTTCACCCATGTTTCAAAAACAAACATCAAGATATAGCACGCAGCCAAGAAGTTAAGAGGCTACAATTTCGTTTACTACCTATCCACGTTGTAGCAGAGGGAGAGTTTTTAGGAGTTAATGATAGATCATCTCCATGTTCCCAAACCCTTCTAGGATGGGGCTTCACGTGGTTATAGCTCCACAACCCTCAAGGTATGTATGACCACTTACGTATTCATTTGGAATACCTTAAGTTAAATTTTCACTCTTTCATTTTGTGGCAGTTGTTGAAATGAACAATGTGAGGATGCCTCTTCCTATACAAAAGCTTCCTACAATGTCTGTGACACCCATCTCCTAGCTCAGTGCCTCTACGAACATCACAACCCAAACTGTGGTTGTGGAAAATCCAATAAAAGTAGGTGAAAGTGTCAAGACTGGTTGATTTTGATGTAATAGGAAGACCATGTCTTGAGTCTACTATTGTGGAACATTAGTATCTAGATTACTATGAGACATGAAGAGACCTCACTAGACAACTTTGGAGTAGATATCTTGGATGATGCTAACTCTAAAAGTGTACTTTAAAAGAGGGATCCTTGGGAGATATGAAGAAAACTGCCCCCTTTGAGGGCAGGACAGTGTTGTCCTGTATAAGGCATTGTTACTTATAGGTGAACATGACAGTCCATGACATTTCATAAGGACAGTCCTGCTGAAAATAACCTATGGGCTATAAAGTCATGAGGGCAGAGGTATACAGTACCTGGATGTCAAGGTATGAAAGGGTTTATAATAAAGGCAGAATATGAGGGGACAGTGACATAAGTTGTCACACAAATATGAAGTCAAGATACATTTTGTGAAGGAATGAGGACAGTCTTTGCCAAAACAGGGGTAGTCTACTGTCATGTTAAGGAGCATATTAGGTTGAGGACATCACTTCACCAAGATAGCATCATATGAGAACAAAAATGGCAGTTTATAGGGCAATGGCAGTCTATGGAGCAGCCTAGTGAAAAGATGATAGTTCATAAGAGTAGGACAGTGTCAACACCTTTTAAAGGCAGTTTACAATCTGATATGACAGTCCAAAGAATTTCTTTAGCTTGTATCCCAAATGAGATTTTTCATGACAATCAACAGATGCCATGGAGTATCCATAGTTTCAAGGATAAGGGCACATGTTTTCTTACATAGCATCACAGTCCCTTAAATATGGTGAAGGATCATTTCAAGATTCCAAGAAGGCAAGCTTTTCAATGAGATTCATGATAGGAAAAAATATACACTATCATAGTATGGTCACAAGTCAAAGGAACACTAAAAGGAAGTCACTGACCTGGACTTAAGGATATAGCCATGACAAAATGAGAGCACACTGCACTGTTTAAAAGGAAAATCATCATCATGACAGTCATAAGAAACTCAGACCAAGGTAGTGGCAGTCATATACATTGTATGAAAGACAAATGATACTGTAAGAAAGGGAATAAAGGTGGAAAGTATTGAGAACCATTACACAACAACACAATCATCTGAAGGTTGGCATGTCATTAAAGGAAAACTAATATAAGGCTGTCCTAGTAAAGTCAATGACCTAGATCCTCTAGGATCATGGATAAGATAGTAAACAAGGAGTTCACATAGCAATTGAGAAGGAAAGGACATCAATAATGAACTAAGGAAGACCTGGTGTAGGTCTGAAACATATAGAATGCATCATGAACGCAATCATGGAGACTGTGTAAGAATGGTAATACCATTGAAAGTAGTAGGAGGCTCCAAAGTGCATCCACAGGGATAATGAAAGGACATAAGGAAAGGTCAATCAAAGAGAGCAAGTTATGTGCCAAGACCATGAGCATTTGAAAGGGGTAGTAAAAACCAAGATGGACTGTCATGAATGTTCAGATATCAAGTACAGATTGGAAGACTTCATTATGAAAATTCAGATCAGAAGATATAAATTATTGTATGCATTGAGTAAGTGTTTGCAAGGAAGCAAAAGGACAGTCATATGACTGTTGAAAATATCAAACAACATGTCAGTTGTTGTGTTTAATTAGGCTTACAGAGGCAGGGAATTATCATTTTTTGCATACATCTGCAGTCCAAGCTCTAGGTCTGCATTATTTGGTTACTATGTATGAGAAACGGGCAGTGAATAATTGTAGAATATGGAGGCTATGGATGATATTATGATGACCACATTTGATGTTGATGATCAACAATTGGAGCAAAATATAAAACCTATGATGAGTCATGAGATCAAGGGGACTGTCATGGACAGTGAATGAAGAATCGTAGATGTTAAGACAGAAAATAGTCACCATAGAGCACATGAAGAATAGCCTTTATGATGCTATAGGCAGTTTACTATCATAAAGAATGCATTCTCACATTTTAAAAGATAGGCATACCAATGCATAAGGACAATCACTTTAGCAATGAAAGATATAAGGACATATGTTAGAGGAATGATAGCTAAATGATGGATTGAGCATAGAGATGATAACCCTTAAAAGTATAATGTCGTGTTGACATCAAAGCAAGAGAAGAAGATTATTGTCAGGTGAAGTACAGTTGCATGGCTGTCATCAAGAGTACAATCAGATCTATTAGTGACATTGAAAAGGTTTTGACAGTAGTCTTGATGAATATCACAGTGCCCTTTACTTCACATCAGAATGGCAGACTATACTAAGGCAGTGAAATGAAACTTTGTTGAAGACAATCAGCTACCATGAAGAGGGCAATCAATATCTAATGATGGTTTGAGCACCATGATAGACAAGTCTGGAGGCCAAAGTCAAGCCAAATGAACAGTCTTAAATAAGCTCAGAAGACAAATTTTGACAATGGAAAGTAGAAAGCACAGTATTCAGAGGACAGAGTAGGACTCAAAGCTGGGTAGATAGTAAAAGTTTGTGAGAGTGCCTTCAAGAGTGTAATGGTAATGAGGTATTGAAGGTTGAAGTTGCTGCAAATGTAAACAGATTTACTAAATGGACTCTCAAGTGCTTTGTTTCCCATTCTCATGGTCAAGGAAGTGCTGACACAGTAACACACGGTTCATCATGGGAATTACAGGGAGGTTGAAGACACTATTGCAAAAAATCAGAGGTATGAAAGAATAGTGAAGTAACAAGAAGTTGTGAAAGAGAAGATTGAGACAGTCATACAGAGGACAACCATGAAACAAAGGTTTTAATCAAGAGACAGTCATCCTTTGATAAGTTGAAAGAAAGTCATGAATATAAGAGGATAGTTTGCAAGATAGTCATATACATTGTAAAGGACTGTGAATAAGGTTTTAAATTCTTACTCAAAGAGCAACTAGTAACCTAATCCTAATATCTGAACTCCATTGCATAAAATTTTATTGAAAAAGGAAAGTACCGTGCAGCTGAATACAAAAAACTCATCTTACAAATTTGCACAGCAAGCACAACCTACGAACTGGATTCTAATTTTGCTAAAAAAGAAAAAATCAAAGTAGTGAATACTAAACTACAAACTAGAATCTAATTTTGTGGAAAATGAGCAATTTGGTGAGAAAAAGTACCTATAGTGCGTCTTGGATACTTAGCTGGTGTACTAAAAAATAGGATTGCAAACCCAAAATTATTCTCACTCTGGAAATTCAACAGAAAAATACAGAATGTTGTCTTGGATACTTAGCTCTTAGACAGTCAATAAAACAATATGAGCATGATTATGAATGGTTTTACTTGGTCCCACTCTTGATCTCCATGTTTGAGAGCCTGCTCTTTAAGACCACATGAATCCATTTTGATCCATTGCTGCCAGAAGAGATATTAATGTGTAAACAAAGAGCCACATTTAGACAAACTGGTTATCGATTTATTATGAGAAATTTAGAGACTACAAAAAGAAGATACCTGATGGGGATCATGTGGGCTTCCTAGAGCAAGCACTGCAATATGGCCTCAGGCAGCCATGAAAAACTCTGGATTACCTTCACAGTAAATCCTAACAGCATGACCCTGAGGCTCCTCTTCATTAAGTTGATGGTATGAAGAACTAGATCCATATCCTCCTTGAGATGAGCTCACTGATCATATTTCAAGCAAATCAATTTGAACCATTGCTCAATAAACTTGGTTTGATTGGAAAGGAGTCACCAAAAACACATAACGTTCAGATCCACGAAGAATAGAAAATCAGATGAATTGAATGAAAACATAAACATTCATTGCAAAATATAAACCCCATTGAAAACATTCAAGTGATTGACCATTTGATGAGGTCAAAGTCCACACAATGAACACAACCATAAATCATCATGTATTATGCAAGCTTGCAGGTACAATGCTAATGAAGAACAGTAAGCAGTGCCCATGATAAGCATTTATGATTCTGACCTATAGTGAAAGGATAGAGGCAAATAAAATTTCAATCTTACATGGTTTAGACTTTTGATGTTACCTAAGAGGTAGATTCTTCTGTAAGATGGACTATGAAAAATACAGCTAAGGTAATAACATAAATACCATTTTTTTAATTCACAACACAAGACCAACTCACAAAAGTATGTTTTTCAGACAAGTATGGGGAAACCTAAGGGGCCAGACCTAATTCCTCAAGGGCTCGTCTTTGATGGCCTTGCCTATGTATATAATTCACAGAGGAACCACAGTTTGACAATTTGAGTTCACTTCAACTCATATTTTATTGACCAACAATAATGTGACTCAATTCAGTTCAACAGTCTCACAAACAATTTGACAATAAAACATAAATTCACTCAACGTTAAGCTTGCTGATTGCAGCAAAAACAGATGATACTAAAACAACCATAGCTTTCACTCTATTAGACCAAATTTAAAAGTTTAATATGTTTTTGAAAGGGGAGAGTGTAAGAACCTGGTGGTTCTCAACCCAAACCTTACTGAATATGACGATTTTTGATAGTTTTGTGTTTTTTTTTATTTTTGATGGTTTTTGAAGAATAAATAGAAAACTGCGATTTTCTAAATAAATGCTTGAAAATTCATAAAAAATCATATAGCAATGAAAATACGTGGGAATTGTTCAGAACATAGAGGCGCACCACTTTATTAGATTTCCAGAGCTTTTACAATGATAAAATTTGAACAATGCATAAAATATGATCTATTTGAAAAGAACCTGATGGCGGCTGCAGTAGCATGAAGGATTTGGAAGAATACAATATATCTGGCTCACGATCTCAGTTCTCCAAACTCAAAATGAAAAGAATCCTCCAGAAGACCAAGGCGCACCAGAGCCAACTGACATTTACTGAAGACTGAAGGCGTTTCTTCCTGAAAGAATGTACGGCCTGTACAGCAGCAGCAAAAGAATATAGTACGGCCCAAATGAAAGATGCCAGATCTCTGTAAAATCAACCTCTGATAGGTCGCCCCTGCTAACTGATGAAGTTCTCTGAATATCCTGCCTGAAGTCAACTCAATGTGCTCAACTGCAACTTCTGAATGAAGTCACCAAGATGCAAGCTTCAACTGGTATTTCACAGTCTCAGTCTGCCAATTCCTGAAGAGGTATCGTTCTCCAGAAACGAATCGTCTGCTGAAACCCTAGGTTTTGCAAACTCCAATGCTCAAAGCAAAAATAAGACAAAGTTGAATAACATAACATAATGGTTCGATTTTGTTTTTCCTGTGAATATATATCCTTCTTGAAAAATTCGACCCAAAGCCTTCATTTAATAATCACTTAAATAAATGATTAATTATTGCGCTTTTGACTTAGGAGAAACTCATTTAATAATTGGCGCTTTTATTAATGAATATTAAATATTCATTATATCAAATATTAATACTTTATTATAAAGTATAATAAATACTTTATAATATGCCAATTTAATTAAATATTTAAATAATTAATAACGTGACTTTAATATAAAGTCAAATTATTAATTATTTCATTAAACCATTAAATACTCCAATATTTCTCCGTCTGACTGTCAAACTGAAGAACTGGGTCGACTTTGAGCTGAATAGTTGAACCAGGTGCCCTGCCCAAAATGGCAGCTTCCGCCTGACCTAACTTTCTAAAAATAGAAAGTTTCTAAAAATCCACTCTGGAAGATTCTGCGAAGGCCCAACCTGAAACAACTGCAATACTGAAGCTACAAAACCTGAGTAAGCTGCCTGGATGATCCTCTGCACATCACATGCCCCTACGAGGATCGAATAATAGGGCTAACGACCTTAAAGGTACTGATTCAGGTTGGGGACATCGAGAAAGAAAGGGATAAAACCCAGAAATAGTTTGGCATGAATATTAAATGTGTACAAGCAGTTTTTTCTGCAACTCAACACTTTAGATCACCCAAAACAGCAGTTGACAATAATGTTTATCTTAACTCATTTCAATATACACAAACTTATTAGTCATATCCAATTAAACTATACACAAAGTCTTAATAGTAAGACATGGAGCATATAAATGAACTTGCATACCTAATGCAATCTTTAAAAAAACTTTAACCATACTAACAACAACAAATGTGATTTTTATTTTCTACCAGTTTAATTAAACTATCTCTTAAAATTATATTATATTAAGGTGAATAATGTTGATAAAAACAAAATCTGATTTACTTTGCAATGATCCACATCATTTTGAATCTAGTGGAAACATACTCTCGAGAGATAAGAGGATCCTCAATAACTTTGTTGATTTCTAATTTTCTATCTTATACATTCATCACAATTTAATGAGCTGAACTTCAAAACAAAGAATGTGTATAAACATTTTTATTTCTGTGTAAGCTGGAAGGAGTTTCTTGTTTGCATTAGAAATATTTTTTTGTATGCATGAGAACACAATTAAACATTTTGAATGGTGGTATGGAAAGGAAAGAGCCATTATTTGTAGATGGAACCAATGACAATTATCAAAACTCGGTGATACTTGAATTAGCTATAAAAGTGTCACTAGCTTAACAAGAAAAATAATTCTAAAACCAAGGCCTTTTTGATTTATTCGTTTATTGAATAGCACTTGGAAAGTAGTGTTGGCCTAGTAATGAGTCAAATTTGAGCAATAAAGAGAAAAGTGTTGGCATGAAAAACGTACAAATTATAAAAGAAATGCAGGTAAGCATTTTAAGTAGAAAAGTACTAAAATATATTTTAAAACTAAGCAAGAAAGACCAAAACTTAAAGATGTAATGCAATGATCCTTACAAACTAAAAGAGGTCTTTGACAATGGATCCATACAAGTTGTCGCTATAGATGGAACGGTAATACATTGGCTCTAACAAATAAAAATTCTATGCATGGAAAGTGACTTACCTCAAGATACTGTACAAATTGTATTGTGCCGACAATGCTGCTGATGAGAATTGTTCAGGTAAAGAGATCTCTTCTTTTAAAGTTAAAAAGTTAATTCTCTAACCTTTACTATAATATTTTGAATTGGTCTGTTCACAGAGAAGAGCAGCATGGCTGCAGGTGATTAGATTCAGGTTAACACTGGTTTTGAAATGAATTTACCTGCCTTGAGCTCATCCTATTACTTTCTTCCAATACCAGTCTTTAATCAATTAACACCCAACAAGAAGTATTGTGAATGTGTAAGATTTACTTTATATTCTCAACTTTATGGCAGCTCTATATTCAATCTTTTCAGACATTTTGACAAACCAAATACCATGCAATCCGAGAAACAAGATTTTCTTATAGCAGATCTTAGTTTAAAATGAGGCACTTCGGGATGATTCTTGGATGTATTCTTTTTATACGTTCATTCTTCTATAATTAGTTCTGAAATAAAAAGTAATTATATTCGTTGTTATTTTGTTGGTTAAGGTACATCACCGGCTGAAAATTTTAATCTCTTATTCTCTTGTAGATTAATGGGAGATTTTTACATGAATAATAATTATGTTGTTTATGCTTTCATTTGCTGCTCTCTTCTGGAGTTCAAGATAAATAAACTAATCGAGTACTGCAATTCTCCTACAATATTTGATCTGATTGTACAATAATAAATTCATATTTTGTATGATCTCATTGAAATTCTAATTTTGTCTGCTGTATGTTGTTGACAGAGAAGTTTTGGCAGTTAAATGTTTTTTTCCACACACATGGTTAGTGAAACTTAAGAACAGAGGTGGCTGCTAAATCAAAACATTCGCTGCTGGTTATGTATTTAAAAAACCCATCTAAGATTTGGTTTAAACACTGTGGTTAACATAAAGATTTGGTAAAGCTGCATGTAAAATATGGATCTTAGATAAGGATCATAAACTACCCAGTATATTGTTTTAAAGGCTTTGGAAACTTCCATGCAGCGTGAACTCTGACCATAGAATCATTATTCACAAGAAGCACAGAATAACAAATACAAGTTATGCAAGAATTATGAAAAGATGTTTTAAGAAAACGATAGACATTATAATTCAACATTCATATCTAGAAGGAAAGTAAGAGAGCTATGGTACCTGGCATTGCATCCCATTTGTTAACGCCTTGCCTTGGAAATAAAATTATACTCTGCTTCAGGCAATAGTTCTCGTGTCCCATCTCCATCCGCTCCCCCGTTCTCCCATTGAAGCTTCTTTTTATCCTTTTTTTTCCTGCTTTCTACGCCATGCACAAGGAGTCTTATTTTGTTTTTTTGTTTTTTATTGTTTTTTCTGTTTTTTGTAGGATTGTGCAACCAGTCGTAGAAATAAGGACTAAGCACTCTAGACTTCTCCGAGATCGGTATGTGAAAAACTTTATTAATCATTCAAAGCCCCCATTAGTTAGTGCAGTTAGGAGTTTAGTTATTAGAAAAACTGGTTGAGGTGGAGGCATACAAACCTTCCATCAACTCTACCACTCAGTGCATGGGATTTATGATTTCTAATTTCCTTAGTTTTCATTGCTACAACTTGAGTGATTTATGCTTTGAGGAGAAGTGTGATTAAAAATGAACTAAGTCTTATTTGAGTTTGGTGGAAGTAAACTTGAGAGATATCAGATGACTTCCTTTAACGATGAGTGAAATGGTTGGCACGCTTGAGTAAGTGGTTGGTAACAATTTGGTTCTGACATTAGCTCACATTGTCAACATTTTGTGGAAATGAAGAATCTCATTACAATTTTGATGCATGGACTCATTTCATGATTTAATAAATATTTGAAAAGATTTCAATTAAATATTTGGCCATCTCTAGGTTTTATATTTTCAAGCTCCTTAAAGTCTTTAGGACAAAGTTAACTCATGCTTTTCTACTAACCCATCTAGACAACCGAGTACAATTATCTCATAGTTAAGTATGATCATTTAATTGAAATACATTTTAGGATAATCAAGTCTAGTTAGCTTCTCAGTATTAACCTATATTCAAAAGACACCATATTGTAGTAAGATTCTTTAGCAAGATGCATTATAGTGAAAAGATCAGTGACCTTACAGTGTGTGTATACGTGCTATGCTGCCTCTTATGGGTCCGTGTTTTATCTAGATCATGACAGCTTGCAACCTAAAGATAGCATTCCTTAACACCAGTCACTGCTTCAAAGATAACATTCCAAGATTTAAAAGATAACATTCCTTGTGTGAGTTGTATAGTGGAGTGATGACAAGAGACGATTGTGTTAGGGTTTGTAAGTATTTAAGCTTTGGTGGAGCCTTGTCCAGTGACCTTGGTGATGGTAAAATGCTCAAGAGAATCACTGTGCAAGTAGGTTTCAGTGACAAAGAGATTACAGTGGTAATCACAGATTTAAGTATGTCCTTATTCTTGAGTATAGGGATTCTTTGTTTTGGTGCCTATATATTTCAATTCCCTGATTGAAGGAAGTACAATAACAAATTGGTTTCATGGAATTATGCATAGGTTTCCAAGTTTTGAGGACAAAGATTTTGATGTCAAAAAGGAGTAGACCATGCACAAGAGGTCTGTGATGGATAACATGCCTGAAACAGCATTAAGGAGGACAGCCTCAAACCTTGTTCAAAGATTTGTAACATTTGCATCTAGTATCCCTACATTAGAAGTTTTATGAATAGCACTGCTTCTTGAGATGGGCAAGAATTTTCAATAATCTCAAGGGTATGATTGAAGACAACTGTTTAGTGTTGTCAATAGCAACCTCAAGAGGGTTTCATGGCATTGTTTACATTGTTTAGAGGAGTACTTAAGATTGAAATATTGTTGTCATTTATGTTTTTTGGTGGCAGTGTATGTAAGATGGATTGAATGAAAACATAAACATTCATTGCAAAATATAAACCCCATTTGGGGTTTTAGAATTTTATCTTCATTATCTGACAACTTATGCATTAAATACATAATATTTATTAAATTATAGACTAAAAAGGAAGTGAAAAAAAATCGACACAACATAGGTAACATCAAATTTAAGAATAGTGAGCAAACCAGTCTGCCTTCTAGAACAAAGCCTCTGCCTCTGCCTCAAGACCATTAAGCTGAAAAAGTCTAGAGATAGCAAAGTGGAATTTAGGGTATCCATTATTAGACCATTGTAAGGTCAAAACATTTTAAGAACCTTCACATTATCAGAGACTCAAAAGATGAAAGATTCCCACCCAAAACTGATTTTATTTTTTCTGAGTTTTGACCTTTCAAAATCTTTGACCAGCGTATAGGAAGGTTTATGTTTCTGTTTTGTTTTGCATTTTTTCTGATTTTTTTGGTGTTTTGAGTTTTATGCATATAACATGACATAAACAATTGTTGGAAATAGAAGATAACTGAAGAATACAATAGTTCTATTACTAAAATACTGAAATTACATAAATGTGGGCTAAATGCAACATACCCATTCATCCATAGACCTGGAAATGAACTATTATAAGGCTGAAATAAAATTCTCAGGTCTGATATAATTCTGGGTCAGCAAATTTAAGCTCTTCCAACTCTAAATATGACTCCACAATTTAGCTCCAAGTATGAGATGATTTCTTTTAACTGTTGTAAGTGAATGTACAGCTCCAAAACCCTCAAAAATCTCCAGTTGGCACCTAGGGTTTGATGCCCAAATGCCCAATGGTGTATGGCTGACTGAAATACTGTTGTAAAATGGTAGAAATGTCCTCAAAAAGGGCCAATCTGCACCCTGATAAGAATTTCTGCCCTTCCAAATGACTAATCTGCAATATCCTTCCTAAATAAATGATGCCAAACTGATAAGAAAGCTTCTCTATGATGTTTTTGCCTTCTAGAATGCTGGGGTTACGTCCAACACTCCCTTCTCCCAATAGTTTTTGTTCCTGGAAGGCCAAATCTGCATCTAGAAATGCTTCTTGAGCTCCAACCTACAAGCTGCTCTGAAAATATAAACCCATCATGTGTCAAATGGCACCCTCAAACCCATTTTATAACTTTTGACTTCCTCCAAAAGGGTCAACCCCTTTTTAGGGTTTTTAACATGGCAACATGAATACTTTTAAGTATTTTTAATAAAAATTGCTTGGTCTCCTCATGCTAGGTGTGGCTTTTCATTAAGCCCCCTTTTTAATCATTTAAGTTGTTTTTAAAGCTCTCAAGTTATGTCTCTAGGCATCATGGCACAAGGGGGGTGAACTTTTCACTATTCATCTTCTAATTCCCTGTTACTATTCACCCTTTCACTATTCGATTAGAGCCAACTTTAATATTTCCAAATTATTCCTAAATTCATCCTTTGAACTCCAAACTGAAGGCTCGAAAAGCTCACCGCAAGGCTCCGCAACCCCCGGATGGGTCCCCTAACCATACTGCAGACCTACGGGAACCCTAGTAGTAGGCCAACCTCTACTAATGTTTGAGTTGCCTAAGGAAGGGATATTACAGTTCTCCCTTCCCGGGATTGCTTTCCACCAAGCAACTGCAAAGCTGGATGCTGAAGTATCACTCCTGCTCTCTGCTGACTTGAAACATAATTATGCAAATATCCCTCCACCCACTTGTTGGCAATCTCTGTCTTCCCATCAGTCTGAGGGTGGTAACTCATGCTGGGGGTCAACTTTGTACCTATAAGTCGGAATAGTTCCTACCAAAATATACTCATGAATCTACTATCCCGATCACTGACAATGGTCTTGGGGAGTCCACGGAGACAAAATACCTCACGAAAGAATAACTCTGCCACTTGTGAAGTTGTGAAATCAACTGCAATAGAATAGAAGTGTGCATACCTCGTCAATCTATCAACAACCACATATATGCAATCCTTCCCCTGAACTCTCGGAAGACTAATAAAGAAATCCATCGATATACCTTCCCACTTATGCTCTGGGATAGGCAATGGCTACAAAAGTCTTGTTGGGAAAGTATGCTCTGACTTGTTTTGCTAACAAGTCACACACTCGCGAACATAGCGTGTGACATCACGCTTGAGACCCTTCCATGAGAATCTCTCACGAACCTGTCTGTATGTCTTGAAGTACCCAGGATGTCCTGCTAATGGTGTATCATGGATGGCACATAGAATCTTTTCCTTTAGCTTCGATCCAGGAACTAATTAGATTCTATCCTTGTAGTATATCACATCATCAATCACGACGTACCTATCATCCTGTTATCATGGAATCTAGCAGCGCTCGTTCCACGGATAACCCCCCTACAAAACTTGTCCGTTTCCTAGGATTCGTGAAGTTCAAATACGCATAACGGAGTGATTTTCAAGCCACCTCGAAATGCGTTCCCAGGTCTCGATCAAGAAAGAACTACTGCAACGGGCTATAAGCTTCCCTCCACGTAGCCAAAGATCTCCGATCCCAAGTGTTTGGTCAGTTTATCGTAGGCGTCCTGTTCAAGTACCTGTTGTGCAACCAGTCATGGCCGCACCACCTACAGGACCATGGGGAAATGCTTTTGGTCCCCTCCGTTTGACTCCACCTTTACATGAACTTCCTCGTGTATCCAGGAAGCATCTTCCAAAATTTCAAGGTGACGGCAAACAACACCCCGATGAGCACATATCCGCATTCTACATAGTATGCGGCGTTCTTGGCATTGAGCACGAAGATGTTTCAGTAAGATTGTTCATTGAATCCCTTCAAGGGGTTGCAGCCGAATGGTTCTTTACTCTTCCCAGTGCCTCCGTCACCAATTGGGTCACCCTTCACACTAAATTTGAAGAAAGATTTAAGCCTGCTGAAGATTCACATGCTCTATTGGCGCAGCTCACCACTATGCGTAAGGAGGCTCATGAGCCTATGCGCGAGTTTGTGGAGAAATTCAATAAGTTGGTGACACGGATCCCAAATGATGCTAAACCAACGGATCATAACCTGAAATGCTTCTTCATCAACACCCAATTACCTAAGGTAAGTTTTTACTTACGTAGGGAAAATCTGGTTAACGTTGAAGCAGCCCAGCAATTGGCTACCAGTCTGGAGGACGACATGATCCTTGCTGGAGAAATCAGGACAGGCACTAATGGGAATAAGAGGATGCAAGCCTCAGGATCTTCAGCGTCCAATGTTAGTACCCCCACTGCCAGCTCAAATTTTACAGATCCCATGGTCCAAAGGTTGGAAAATGAAGTTTTGTCTCTTAAGAAACAAGTGTCGAACAACAACAATGGTAGCAACTACAAGGACGTCCCTAGAAGGACTTTCCCTAATTATGCTGGCAACAAAAATCAGAATCGTCTCCCAGCACCTCTAGGACGACTTGCTCTTGAAGCCCTGCCTGCTAACAATGCCGCCGGATACTATGAGACTGAACAAGATGATTATGCTCAGCCCGAATATCCTGAAGAAGAAAATGCCGATCTCTTCCAAGAAGAAGAAACTGAATCGGCTGGCAACTCCAAGATTAGCTATTTGCAAATGATGGAAGAAGAAGAAGAAGAAGACGACTTGGTGACTGACACTTACGCTGTTTTTACACGGCATCAACAAAATCAACTTGACAAAGCTCAAGCTGCTGCTGTTCCAGAAAAGGAGAAGCCGCCAGTAACGATTGCCAAACGAGGATCTCCCCTCCCTTGGCAACCTAAGAAAGCAGCAAATCCACAAGTAAGTGCACCTCGTTCTTCTTCATCAACTCCCGTTATTCCTAAAGCTAATCCTCCCGTTCCAAAGACCAGTGTGCCTTTTGTGAAACCAATCAGCGAAGTTACGACTTCCAACCTACAAAGTTCTTTCCAGGCTTTCGACATTATTGACCATGCCAAGAAAACCAAGGTTCAAATGTCCGAGGCTGAATACCTCAAAGCCAACCCCGACCAATTTGACAGGCTTGTCAAGTTCGTAAATGATAAAAAGATCTCCCCAAGTCGGGATACTCCTCCTGACATCCCAGTTACTCCTAAACCCAAAGTATCACAGAGTAACCTCGTATCTAATCCTCCAACTGCTTCTGGACGCATTGATCCGTTTTTCATCTCCCTACTTGTAAATGGTTTCAAGCTGAGTAACTGTGTCATAGACTCTGGCGCATCTGACAATGTGATGCCCTCCAAGGTAGCTACTGCGTTAGGCCTTGAAATGACCAAAACCTTCAGCCGTTGCTTTTCCATGGAGAATAAACAAGTGCCATTGATAGGTCAGATCAAAGATGCACAATACGCATTCGCCACATACCCAGAAAAGAAAATAAAGATGACGGTTCTCGTAGCCGATGTACCAGCTTCCTACGGTATCCTCCTCGGACGCAATTTATGCAAAGATGTTGGAGGAGAACTAAGTATGGATATGTCCGAAGCAAGAATACCAGTAAAAGGTGTGATGCAAAAGCTAATTCCTGAAAAAGAATCAAAATTTTCCGTTGTTGAGTCAGATGATCCTAGAGCTCAGATTTTGTTCGAATCGTCAGGCGTGGGAACTTACTACCTACAGACAAATGAGGTAGGAGAATCCTCGACTCAAAATGAGTTAGAGAAAGATGATACTTCTTCAACTTCAGATGAAACATCATCAAGAGATTTGTCCATCTCCGATCATGAATCTTCGTCAGATGATGAAGTTTTGGACTTCGACACTGTTCCAGGTGGTGATTCCAACGGTGTCTGGTTGCTCGAGTTTGATGGTAGCTGCTCTTCGACCGGTTCTGGAGCAGGAATGGTTTTCATTTCGCCATCAGGAAAGTTTTTCCCTTTCTCCTTCAAGTTGCAGTTTGATAACACCAATAACATCGCCGAGTATGAAGCCCTGTTGTTGGGAATGCAAGTTGCGTTGAAGAAAGGTATAAAAAATCTTCATGCACAAGGTGATGCCGAGCTGATAGTATGTCAAGTAAGAAATCTCTATCAAACAAAGAATGAGAGACTTAGGCATTATCGTAATCTAGTATGGGATTCCATTGAGGAATTCGAAGCTTTTGATATCTCTGTTGTTCCCAGAGAATACAATACTAGAGCTGATTCCCTCGCAATCTCTGCCACGCTCTTAGTACCACACAAATATTTTCAAGGTTCTACTTACACCATAGAGTTGGTTTTCCGCCCAAGTGTACCTGACAATTCAGAGAACTGGCAGATTTTCAATGACGACCATCAAATTATCGCCTTTCTTGAGAAAGCAGAGAATTTTGATGAGTTGTATTTTGAGGGCAGCGATTCTCCGCTTCGAGAATCCGTGTCCGATATAGACCCTGTTATAGGCGAGGAATATCTACAACTCAAAGGGAATAAAATCCCTAAAGGATTGGTATCCTTGGAAAAGCTTTTTGATAAGCATGATCACCACGTGAAGAAGCAACTCTCAGATTCTGACTCATCTAATGAGATTGAATAGATAAATTTAGGAACTGAGGCCAATCCTAAGATGGTCAATATTGGCAAGTGTTGCACGGCCAAGGAAAAAAGACAGTTTGCTCAGCTACTGCAGGAGTACATTGACATCTTGGCATATTCATATGACGATCTAAAATCATTTCGGCCTAAGGAAGTGCGACATGACATTCCTCTCAAGGTTGGAGCTGTACCTTACAAACAAAAGCAAAGGCAGTACAATCCAGGAAGATCTTCTATGAGAGATTGAACCACTTGAATTCTGTGTAATCTATCGAAAGCTGATTACATAATTTTCACCCAACAGTTTTTTGGCGACTCTACTGCAGGAGTACATTGACGTCTTGGCGTATTCATATGATGATCTAAAGTCATTTCGGCCTAAGGAAGTGCAACATGACATTCCTCTCAAGGTTGGAGCTTTGCCTTACAAACAAAAGCAGAGGCA
>VDFB02277152.1:0-45159 GCA_007258455.2 Sequoia sempervirens | reverse complement strand
GAAAGAACAATGGAAAAACAAGTAGGTAGAATCCTCCTCACTACAACCGAACAAAATGCAAACAAAAGGGCCTTGGAACCCCCGCTTTCGAAGATTGTCCCAAGTCAAACATCTATTCCAAGCCAAAGTCCACAAAAAGAAATTGCACTTTGTCCATGAGAACTTATTCCACACATTTTCTCACCAAAAAACCTCCACCCCACCAAACTTATGAGCTAGCAATGCTTGATACCCATTAGCCACTGTGAAAGGACCCTTAAGATCTGGAATCCAAGCCAGAATATCCTTGTCCCCCAGAGAGTTGCATTTTCTACTAGCCAAAATATTTTGAAGATCAACACGGTCCTCCTCTAAGCCAATAGTAGGCCAATCACAAGGATCCTTCCATCTAGTCACCTTTGTTTGCCCACAGGGATAGGAAAACTTAAAATTAATAACCCTTGACCATCCAGCCTCCAAGAAGTGCTGGAAAAGATTTATCAAATTAGGATACTGACGCAAAATGGGAGGAAATTTGTCCCAAGAATTAGACCAAAAGATAGCCTCAGCCCCCATATTACATATCTAGAACAATCCCTCCTTGATCAGTGCAAACCCTTTCTTAAGAGTACCCAAAATCACATAACCTTTCCCAATTAGAGGGTAGCGGGGAATCTCCTCCTTCATAACCCCTAGAAGGTACTTGTGAGTTAAAACCCTGTCCCAAATATGATCCTGTTCTAAACACCTCTAATAAATCTTAGCAAGAAAATCCAATCTAGCCAAATATGACTGCCTTAATCCCAGACCCCCAAACTGCTTTGAACTACACACAGTATCCCAGTTCACAAGGCTCCACTTAGAAGAAGACAAACTCCCAACCCATAAGAATTGTCTAGCCAAAGAATCCAGATCCTTAAAAAACCCAACCAAACCCACCTGGACCATACAACTATAGATGGGAAGAGCCTGCACCATAGATTTAAGCAGTAGAACACACCCAACAAAAGACAACCATCTAATGAGTCCAATGATTAACCTTCACACAAAACTTGTCCAAAATATTCTTCCAAGAACCCCAAGAAAGAGTACTTGAAGAAATAGGAATGCCAAGATAAGTTAAAGGGAGATAACCAATCTAAAATCTCAAAATAAGAGTAATCCTCTGTTGAATAGGCTGCAGAGTATTGAAGAAGAAAATGGAAGATTTATATTCATTTTTCCTTTGACCAAAAGCAACAAGATAAGTATCCAAGGCCTTGTACAAATTAGTGGCTTCTCTGACCTTAGCCACACCCATAAAAGTAGTATCATCCACAAATTGTAAGTGAGAATGAGGAGGAAAACCATTTCCCCACCCCCAACCCTGAAGAATACCCAACTCCACATTATGCTTCAACAATTTTCCCAATCCTTCAGCCAAGATAATAAATAAATAAGGAGAGAGAGGATCCCCTTGATGAAGGCCCTTAGAAGCACCAAAAAGAAAAGGGGGCTCACTATTTATCAACACCAAAAAGGAAGTGGAGGTAACACAACTCATAACCCATTGGACCCATTCCTCAAAAAAACCAAAGGCAATAAGAACTTTACGCAAGAAGGACCACTTGACTCTATCATAGGCCTTTTCCATATCTAGCTTGATGAACATAGCCTTTTCTTTTGAAGATGCCATAGAATGAATAGTCTCAGTAGCAATGACCACACCATCCAGAATTTTTCGATCCGCCACAAAGGCACTTTGTTCCTCAGAGAAAATCCATCTAAGCCATTGCTTCATACTTTCAACTATTAGCTTGGAAATGATTTTATAAACCACATTGTAGAGGGAAATAGGCCTAAATTGACTTAGCTTATCCACCCCTTCACATTTAGGAATGGGAGCAAGGAAGGTAGAGTTCAAAGCCCTCAACATCCGCTTATTCCTTTGAGATTCACGAACCAATTCCAATAGGTCCAGCCTAATGATATCCCAAAATTTCTAAAAGGATTCAATTGGAAAGCGATCAGGGCTCGAGGCCTTCCCTTTCTTCATCTAAAAAAAATAGTCTCCAAGTCATCCAACGAAATGTATCCCAACAGATGCTCATTCATCTCCCTGGTAACCAAGGAAGGAATACAAGACAAAACTTGTTTTCTTCTGCCAAAATATCTTGTGAATCCTATCATGTCCTTGAAATTAGAACACCCTGAGATACGAATAAGTGAAAATGAATAGCACAATACATATTAAAATTATAAAATAAAATATCATCGTTTTAATATTTTATAATTACAATTATCATAAGATAATATTGTAATTATAAATACATATCGACAATACACAATGAAATCAATTAATATAAATACTATCATAATTACCAAATAATTATCAAAGGTGATATTGTAATTATGATTATTATATTATATTAAAATATGTAAATATTAACAATTTAAATGATGATAAAATAAATATTAAAGATAAGAGAATATAAAACACAAATACGAGATATTATTGTAATAGATAAATTATATATATATATATATATATAAACAATTGATTGTTATTATTATAAAACAAATAGCTCAACATTGATGAGAGGCTCAGAGATACTTTCATATAAGTCATTTTATGTTTAAAAGACTTGTTATTTTTGTTAATTAACATGACTGGCGGTGGTAGACTATAGACTAATATATTTACTTACTTTGCTTTATGTTTGGCTAATTTCATAGATATATTTGAGGTAATGCTTTATATTAGATGCGTTGCTTTTGTGATGATAATGATGAGATAATTATGCAGTTTTAATCTTTTACTGTCATAATTGGTATCCTTTTCTTAAGGGTATTCAAAAGATTGATGATGAGTTAAACTCCCTATTTAATCAAATGTCAAAAATCACGCCATTGATCGACCCAGCTGGATGATGAATCATGAAAGTCCAAATCAACATCTTTTTAGTTAGTTTAGGAACTTCTAGTCCCAGCACTGATATGACATTTCTCTCTATTTCTATTCTCAGTCCTATTTTAGTCTGCTTTAGTTTTATTTAAATCTCTAGTTTAAAAGCCTTGAATCTTGGGAGTTGACACCATGTTTTAAATTCAATAAGGATATAGTTATAAATATCCATGTTTAGGATTTAGAAAGGAGTTAGATAATTTTCAGCTAAAAATCTTGTAATGGTTACAATACTCTATTTTGTGCCCTGATTTGATCAATTTGAATGAAGATAAGAAGTTAAATCAAATTATTGTGTTAAGAGATCTTACCAGAGGAAGAGCAAGGCCCGCTCAACCAAAGGAATTGATCTTGTGTGGTATTTTTCTGAGTTTATGTTATTTCTATTCATTAATATTAAATCTGGAAGTATTGATGTTAAATCTAGAATGTTAAGTTCAAATGAATCATTTTCAGCAATTGTGTTTAAATCACCTTTAAGTTTAGTTTATCATGGCTAGAATAGTTTGTTACATTCATTAAGGTTTATTAAGTTAATCAGATTTAGATGTTGTTTGTAGGAATTAAGTTTGGTAATTATCTGTTAAGTTTAATTGAAGCAATGATGGGAACTTATGGAAAGATGGAATTGAAGTTTGTTGGAAATCTGTTCATGGAAATTAGTATTTGTGTTTTCTAGGTTAATCATAATTTCCTTGCAATTCATTTTTGTCCTTTAAAATAGCATTTATTTTCTAGCAAATCTTAAGATAGATTTCTTTCGAAGTAAATTATAATTAAATTTGGATTTCAAATTCTAGATTAAGAATTAAGATCAATGTTAGTCTTTTCCATGAATCAATCTCAATCAAGTCAAGTGAAGTTAGAAATAAGTCTACAAAACTTTAAATTAGGAAATAAGATAGAATTAATCCTTAGGAATTAGTCGCTAAAGTTCAGCTCCTGAGAGCTCCTGAAGGAGCCAAATTGACACCTAAAGTCACTATTTACAGTGAAAATCCCCCCAAAAGTCTATGACAAACATCCGTATTGCATATAGGTTTGAGACACACTCGGTTCGATAATTAATTGACTAAATGATGCAAGTTGTGACAACAAAGACCTTGCCTATCATTTTTGGCATCGTTGCCGAGGATTAAAAGATATGGCTATTTAGTGTGAAGCTTTAGTGTTGATAAGGAAGATAGACTTGAATTGTGGATGACAAAAAATAGAGACCATTTAGGGAGGTTTCTTCCATGAAATATTGATTTTTGAAGAAATATTGATTTTGATCAGGAAGAGGATATTCAACAACAACAAATCGAAAATCAAGAAGATAATCAAGAAGATCAAATCAAAAATCAAGAAGAGAATAGAGATCCATTTCAAGAAGAAGAAATGGGTGACCAACTAGAATGTCCACCAGCAAATAAGACCTTTTCATATCCAATAAATCTTGAAAGACAGATTGGTGAGCCTCCTATGAAGAATATTTCACCCTCGATTTTTCCTACCTTTAGGGGAAAAAATTCAGAGGATCTTGATCAATTTTTGTTTGAATTCAATGTTCTATGTCACACCTATGATTACACAAATGATAACCAAAAGTTGAAGTTATTTCCTTCTACCTTGAAAGAGTCAGCTTTACGATGGTTCATGGGTTTAGGAGCAAGAACAATTGGAACTTGGCAACAAATGGAAATTGAGTTCTTGGATAAATACCAAGATTACTGTTGAGTAAGGGATAGGAAGGAGGAATTGTTTCAAATAAGACAAATGGAGGATGAAATTCTAGAGGATTATGCTGATAGATTCTAGTTTGTGCACCAGAGGTGTACTAATGGGCTGGATAATGAAATTAGTAAAACAAATTTTGTGAGAGGAATTGATGATGAATCAAGAGAGTCTTTGAATCTAATGGGGAAGGGAGACATTAACAAGCTTTCCTTGGATGATATTGTTGAAATATGTAGAAACTACTCTAGAACTAGGGTAGGAACAAGAAACTCTGAAAGAAATAAGGCTCATAGTACTGATGTGTTAGAAGTAATGGAGGAATTAGAAAACATGAAGACTGATTTACTTCTTCATCTCAAAATGCAAGGAGATAAGAGGAACACTGAACCTTTTTCTATTTATTGTTCCAAGTGTAGGGGAAAACACCTTTTAAGAGAATTTCAATTGAATCAAGTTGATATCTGTGAGACTTGTGAGAAACAACACTCAACAAGTTCCTGTAATATTTTGGCTAGAATTAAGAGCAATTTGAAGAAACCACCTGTGATAGAAGAAGAGCTTAATTATGTTGGTTAGAGACCTCAAAACATACGGTACAATGCTAATCAAAGATAGTATGGTTCTACATCTAATTGGAATCAGAACCCTTGGAAAAACCAAAACCAATGGACCCCTCCATATCAACCACAACCACCACCTACATATTGGGGTCAACCTAAATGGATGAATCCCCAATGGAGCCAGTCACAATGGAAAGCTAATCAGTAGCCACAGTGGTAGTCAAATCAGCCCTCATGGCAACGAAATTAGATGTAGTTCCAACCATGGAAAAATCAGGGGCAAAAATGTCCTTGGGGACAAACATATCCAACAATAAATGCCCCTAATCCTACTAATGACCAGGTAACTCAACTTCAATTGCTAGCTCAACCAATTGCAAATCCAAGAAATACCCGTAATGATGCAAATCCACCTAATTTGAACATTATTGATGCTAACAATATTCAATTAAGAAATCAAACTGTTCAATCTAAGCCAACATAAAAATTTCAAGAAGGCGGCTAAGATAACAAGAATTCAATAGAAAAACACAACTTTGAAGAAGAACAAAAAGTCAATCATGCACCTTACCCTGAGAGATTGAAGGAATAAAAAGTTACTCCTGAAATCTCTCAACCCAATTACATGAATGTAGTCGATTCTCAACTTCTTTGTGAGTTGAAGAAGATTAACATTGAAATACCACTGTTACAGGCCATTGAAGACATACTAGAGATAAATCAACTATTCAAATCCCTTTGCATGAAAACTCTAGGGAGGAAAAATAAATTACCTTCCACAATTCAAATAGGGACACAAGTCACAGATGTGTTATCAGGAATATTGCTTCCACAAAAATATAATGATCCTGGTAGTCCTTTAATAACCCTGAGTATTAATGGAATAGAGATATCAAATGTTCTAATTGATCTGGGAGCTGCCATAAATGTTATCACATCTGATACTGTCGAAATGCTAGGAATGACAACTATTCAGCCAACAACAACTGTTTTATAGTTACCTGACCAATCTACTACTAAACCTGAAGGTATCATAGAAGAAATCATGGTTTCCATTGACACATGGGATTATCCAGTTGACT
Organism: Sequoia sempervirens; assembly: GCA_007258455.2. NCBI lineage: Eukaryota > Viridiplantae > Streptophyta > Pinopsida > Cupressales > Cupressaceae > Sequoia > Sequoia sempervirens. The sequence continues at coordinate 38,875 of VDFB02277152.1, read as the reverse complement.
TTTTGGTTCTTAAAGCCAAAAAGAAAGATTTTGGTTATCCAATCATCTTAGGAAGACCATGGTTGGCTACTGTTGCTTCCCTAATAGATTGTAGTATGGAAGTATGATAATTTCAAATGGTCAGAAGAAAAAAGAATTGTCACTCTATCCACCAGCACAACCATCAATTCAACCAAACACTCAATTGTGGGTTGATGAAGATATAAAATTAGAAGGTGATGGAATTGTTGAGTTAGCTATGGTTACCTTGGTTGAACATATTGAAGAGTGTGAAGAACAAGAGTTTACTCCTCAAAAAAATACTCCAATTGAGAAAGGAAAATGTCAAGCAACATTGCATCAACAACACTCTTGTCCTCTGAATACACTTGTTGAAAATTCTCTGGATTCTAAAAATGGAACTAAAGAAATTCAGGTAGCTAGAGATAAACCTCTCAACATTAATTCATCTTTATCCCCAACATAAGAAAAAGAATTGAAGGATATTTTAGAAAAAAAACAATGAAGCTTTTTCTTGGGAGTACATGGATATGAGAGGAATTCATCCTTCAATTTGTAGTCATCACATATACACTGAAGATGTAAGACCAATCAGACAAGGTCAAAGGCTAATCAATCCTATTCTTCATGACAATGTTAAACAAGAAATATAAAAGTTGCTTAAAGTAGGATTCATTTACCCAATATCTGATAGTCAGTGGGTTTCTCCATTGGTTATTGTACCAAATAAAAATGGTAAATGGTGTGTGTGCATAGATTATAGAGAATTGAATAAAGCCACAAAGAAGGACCATTTCCCATTGCCATTCATTGACCGAGTACTTGATAACCTAGCAGGAAACAATTATTTCTCTTTTCTTGATGGCTTTAGTGGATACAATTAGATCCAAGTAGCCCCTGAAGATCAAGACAAAACTACTTTTACCTATCCTTGGGGTACATACGCTTATACAGTTTTACCATTTGGACTTTGTAACATGCTTTCCACTTTTCAAAGATCAGTCCTTGCTATCTTTGCAGATTTCACCACTACATGTGTTGAGGTATACATGAATGAATTTACTGTTCATGCAAAAACATTTGAGGGGGCCCTTAAAAACTTAGAAAAAGTTTTGCAGCGATGTAAAGATCACAAGTTGTCCTTAAATCATGAAAAATGTTCAATAATGATGACAGAGGGTATTGTTTCGGGACATCACATCTCAAAAGAGGGGATAAAGGTAGATCCCAAGAAAGTTGAGATCATATAGAACATTGAAATCCCTAAGAACCAAACTGGTGTTCAAAGTTTTCTTGGGCATGTTGGATATTGTAGAAGATTTACAGAAGGATTTAGTAAAATTGTTGGACCCTTGTTCACATTGCTCAAGAAAGAAGAGGAGTTTGTATGGATTGAAGATTTTCAGAAATCTTTTGAGACAATTAAAATAGCTTTAACAACTTCTCCAATTATTAAAGGACCTGTTTGGGGAGAACCATTCCACACACATGATGATGCATCTAATTTGGCTATTGGAGTAGTATTAGGACAAAAATATGACAATTATGCCATGCATGAAATTTATTATGTTAGCAAAAATCTAAATCCTGCTGAAAGAAATTATACAACTAAAAATGAATTTTTAGTTGTAGTTTATGCAATAAAAAAATTCAGACATTCTATTACAGGGTACAAAGTTTACGTACATATAGACCATGCTACAATTAGATATTTGATGAACAAGGCTGTAGTAGGTGGACGCATTATTACATGGTTATTGTTGTTGTAGGAATTTGATGTTACTATCATAGATAAGCCTAGAAAGGACAAGTTGTTGTTGACTTCCTTTCCAGAATTGTTTTGCAGGATGATCAAGAACCAGTGGATGATAAATTTTTAGATGAACATTTAATTGCAATCTTAGTTCATCCGCCATGGTTTGCTGATCTAGAAAATTACCTTGTAATAGGGAAGTGTCCAAGTCACTTTAGTCATAAAAAAAGAGAGGTTAATTCGTGAAAGTTCCAAATTTCAGTGGATTAATGGTCTTTTATTTAAATTGCGCCCTGATCATGTTCTTCGTAGATGTGTGGCTGAGTTAGATGTCTATGATGTAGTACATGCTTGCCATCATGAGCTTGAAGGAGGACACTATTCGGTGGTAAGAAAAATTCATAAAATCCTAGGAGCTTGTTACTATTGGCTATCAATGACAAAGGATGTTACATTCTTTGTTAAACACTGTGATGAATGTTAGAGGATGGGAAGACCCACCCAAATAATGGAGATGCCATTTCAGCCACAAATAGCTCTGGAACCATTTGAAAAATGGGGAATCAAATTTGGGGGACCTGTTGATCCACCCTCAAAAGGGAAACATTATATATTTGTTTGTACTAATTATGCAACAAAATGGGATGAGGTGAAAGCATTACCAATAGCAAGAGAGGATAAAGTTGTAGATTTTTTGTACAAGCAAATTCTTCAGAGATTTCGTGCACCAAGAGAAATTGTTTCAGACCAAGGGCCATAGTTTGTATTAGTAATGATGGAAGCCTTTTTGTAGAGATATCAGATGATCCATAGGAAATATTTGCCATATCACCCTCAGGAAAATGGAAAAGTTGAAGTTGCTAATCGAGAATTGGAGAACATCTTGACTAAGATTGTTTCTTTAAGGAAAACAGACTGGGCAGAGAGGTTAGATGAGGCAGTATGGGCATATAATACGACATGGAAAACAACAACTAGATTTTCTCCATATGAACTTGTGAATGGGAAAAAAAAGTCATTCCAATAGAATTTGAATTAAGAACACCGAAAACCGTAGTAGAAGTTCGAATTAATTTACTAGATTTAGAGAAAAGTAGAATTTTGCAGCTCAACAGACTTGATGAGATGAGAATTGAGGCTCTTTAGCATACAGAGGTAATTCAGAAGCAAAGAAAGGAATGACACGATAAGAATATTGTGTCTAGACAGTTCAAGGAAGGAGATTGGGCATTATTATTTGACTCCATATTTGAAGAGTTTAAAGGGAAATTCCATACAAGATGGTTAGGACCCTATGAGATAGATCAGGTATTTGAAAATGGAGATGTCCAATTAGTGACAATTGATGGAGAAAAGAGAGTTATGCTAGTTGATGGTCATCGACTGAAAACATATCATAAGCCGAAATCAAAGGAGGAATTTTTAGATGATCTACAACACAAAATTGAATATTTTCTCATGTAAGATATCTCTTCCATGAGAGAAGATCTTTGAACCTTTGAAGAAGGCATGAATAAACAAGGTAAATTGAAAACCAACAAATGGCGGTTTACCTTGAGAAAAATGGAAGTAAATTGAAAACTAGCAAATGGAGATTTTCTTTCAAGAAAAAAAAGAGATGACTGAAAACCAACAATGGCGGTCTATCTAAGTTAACTCCTAAAAGCTCCTAAAGGCTCCTGAAGATCCTGAAGACAAAAGACTTTGAAGACTCTGTTTGGCTCGATAGCTCCTGAAGACTCCTGAAGTTCCAAAACTCTTGAGAGCTCTTGAAGGCTCCTAGAGAACTCTTGAAGGCTCTTGAAGATCTCGAAGGCTTGCAATAAATAAGGTGTACATTTGATGTGAATATTATTCTCAAAAATTATTTTCTAAAGTAGTTAAACTAATGTAAAATAGGTAAATAATTATAAGTTTAGACATCTCTGCCATATTGTTATTAATAACGATAATAAATGAATTTCAATCATTTCAAAAAGTGACGAGATAGTTGATATAAGGTATGATGTGACATTGGATGATGTCAATAATAATTACAGATCATGTAGAGACCCGCTTGTCTTTTCAAAAATATTTCCAAATTTATGCTGACATGTGTAAGGAACGCCGCCAACTTTGCGAATTAAAATGCAACTGCAAATTGTGGCGTGCGAATTGTTCGAAGTAGTAAAGAAATTTAATACAAGGAATTAATGGCATGTCGTGTCATTTCAAAATAGCTGCTCCAAAAACAAGGAAAGAACATTCTAGATATTACTAAGTAGTTCACTCCACCAAGTTGAAGTCCACCATTGTTGACAGGAAGAAATGGGAAACAAAAGGAATGCAAAGGCAAAAAACTTCACTCTTGATTCAGAAACCAAGATATTTTTGAGGGAAGATGGATGGATGGATTTATAATGAAATATGAGGGTTTTTCAGCAAGAAATTGTAGAGGAATTCATGAGAAATTTTCACGCAAATGTCACTAGAGTAAGGGGAGAAATCATTGAAGTCACTTCAGAAATAATAAGTGAAATTTTGAGAATTCTAGTTGAGGGAAAACCAGTTAACAAAGGCCAAGTAAAGTTTGATGAATTGGTGGTGGCATTTCACCAAGGCCCAGAAATGAGGCCTGAAATTATTATGCATAAGGGAGACCAACACAAAATAGATCGTCACAGTTTGGACGAACCATGGAGAACTGCTGCAACATGGGTCATGAAATTATTCACCTGTGAGGGACAATACGACACTATATTAGGGTCGGGAATTCAACTATTGATACATTTTAGGTATGGACAAACAAAACCCTTCGCTAGAGTAAATCTACCAGCATTTTTGTTTCAACAAATTACTTCCATGATTTCCAGAGTAAAGTCTAGAGGGGATTCTTCCATTAAATACCACGGGTTAATTCATCTAATAATTAAGCATCATTTCTTAAAGAAAGAGTCTGGGAAACAAGGCTAGCTAGAATTTTTGTCCGCACCCATAGAAAAACAAAAAGGGAAACCCACAAAGGGGCCCACAACAAAAAGGTAAAAAATAGAAAAAAGGTGAATCTTCCAAAGGAGAACAGAAAAAAGTTTAAATAAAACTATAGGAATCCTCTAGAGTAACCTATAGTACCTCCAAAAAGAGAAATCAAGACTTGAATGAAGAGAGCCCTAGCAATGTTGAGACCATTGTGTCCACTCCTAAAGAGACACCTACATTTAAAACCCTTGTCTCTGAAATCCCAAAAGAAACTTTTGCAGCCCATGAGGAAAACCACACACCAGTGTAGTCCCCTAAGCAACCTCACAACCCTCCTGAAGGCCCAATGCCAACTCCTAAAAGAACCCCTATTGCTAAAATCCATGACTCTGTTGAAGAGTTTTACACACAATTAGAAGAGCAAGAAGCCTCAAAAGAATTTGAGGAAGAAGAGGTCGTGAGATCTCCTTCACCTTCTCCAACTGTTGAGAGGAGAAAAGGAAAAGAGAAAATAATTGAAGAAGAAGAAATCCATGACAAACAAAATTAGGAAGAGTTAGAAACTAAGGAATTGCTAAGAGCAATGAAATTTTAAAGAATTGAAGCCAAACTCGAACAAGAAAGAAGAAATATGCAATTTTTGGAGGAAATTTTGAAAAGAAAAGAGGAAGAGTTACAATAGTCCCTAAATAAAACTCAGGAAATGGAAAAGGAGATTGAGCAAAGAGGAGCAAGGTACAAAGAACAGTTGGATAACACTGAAGAGGCTTTGCAACAAGCCAGTACACAAGCATTAGCTAGCACGAAGGAAATCACCAAACTAAAAGAGGAATTGCAACTAAAAGAAGAGTAATTAAAATAATAGTCCATGAGGTTTTATTCAGAAGAAGTTTCTACTTCTGTGGCCCCACAACACTACCTTGCTCTGCCACCCATTCCATATGACATTCCATTAGATGTTCCACAAAGGACTCAACTAGGATATGTCTCTTTAGTAGCCCTGAAATTCAAGCATGAAAATGATCAACTGAAAAAGAAAATACAAAAATTAGAGGAAGAAAAAAATGAAGTTGAAAGAAGACTTGAACAAGCAATTGAGATAAGTTCTGCAATGTTGTCAATGAGAAGACCATAAAAAATATATGCTTTATTTATCAGGGAGAAGTTTCTACAATGGAAGATCAATCAATTAACTTTAAGGAGAAGCGTTGATTATCACAATGATAAAGATTTTATGCAAGATTACTTCCATAGCCACCCTGATATTCAAAACCAGATGTATGGTTATTTCCAGCACAAGTTTTTAATGGGAGATAATGATGATTCTTTGTTAAATGTTTATGTTGGTGAGCTATAAATCAGGTCCTTTGTCTCCTTAATGCAGAATCAGGTTGAATGGTCGAATAGGATGGAAAAATACAAAGAGGATAAAAAAAGTATGGTTTACCAATGAGGCTCGAAATGCCTCATGCACAAAAGTATATCAAAATGGTCTGATCATTGGTAAGGAAAAATCACATCAATCCTCTTTATGTTTCAAATTTGCTGAATAGTATATCTACTTTCCAGAATGTAGAAGGGACACTTCCTCCCTTGGCAATAAATTCATGTGAGGAAAGATATTTCACCATTCCTGAGTCATTAAGAAGAAGAGAGCCCATAAGCCCAAACAACATTAGATGGAGCTTGATAAGAGTTAGGCACGTGATCGCCTTGATTGAACAACAACATGAATTATGGGTTGGCATGCAGTTCAGAATGCCAATTATCATCATGCTTGCTCCAAAGCTCAGAGCATCAACCAATATTCCAGAGGAAGTGATAAGACCCTGGTTTGAGAAGCTAAGGGAGAACCATGGCTTTGCTCTCAATACTAGATTGCCACCACAGTACATGGAAGGAGTGTTCGACTATTCCATTTGGATGGAAGTAGTGAACAAGGACAAATAAACCACCATAATTCTTGACAAAGAACCATGAGGACATGGTTCAAAACAAGTGGGGAAGAATGATGAGAGGCTCAGAGATACTTTCATATAAGTCATTTTATGTTTAAAAGACTTGTTATTTTTGTTAATTAACATGACTAGCGGTAGACTATAGACTATTATATTTACTTACTTTGCTTTATGTTTGGCTAATTTGGTAGATATATTTGAGGTAATGCTTTATATTAGATGTGTTGCTTTTGTGATGATATTGATGAGATAATTATGCAGTTTTAATCTTTTATTGTCATAATTGGTATCCTTTTCTTATGGGTTTTATTCAAGGTATTCAAAAGACTGATGATGAGTTAAACTCACTATTTAATCAAATGAAGTCAATCATGCCATTGATCGACCCAACTAGATGATGAATCACAAAAGTCCAAATCAACTTTTTTTTAGTTAGTTTAGGAACTTCTAGTCCCAACGCTAATCTGGCATTTCTCTCTATGTCTATTCTCAGTCATGTTTTAGTTTGCTTTAGTTTTATTTAAATCTCTAGTTTAAACGCCTCGAATCTTGGTAGTTGACGCCATGTTTTGAATTCAATAAGGATATAGTTATAAATATCCATGTTTAGGATTTAGAAAGGAGTTAGATAATTTTCAGCTAGAATTCTTGTAATGGTTACAATACTCTATTTTGCATCCCAATTTGATCAATTTCAATGAAGATAAGAATTTAACTCAAATTACTGTGTTAAGAGATCTTACCAGAGGAAGAGCAAGGCCTGCTCAACCAAAGGAATTGATCTTGTGAGGTATTTTTTTGAGTTTATGTTATTTTTGTTCATTAATATTAAATCTCGAAGTGTTAGATATTAAATCTAGAATGTTAAGTTTGAATGAATCATTTTCAACAATTGTGTTTAAATCACCTTTAAGTATAGTTTATCATGGCTAGAATAGTTTGTTACATTCGTTGAAACGTTAATTAAATTAATCAGATTTAGATGTTGTTTGTAGGAATTGAGTTTGATAATTATCTATTAAGTTTAATTAAAGAAAATGATGGGAACTTTTGGAAAGATGGAATTGAAGTTTGTTGGAAATCTATTCATGGAAATTAGTATTTGTGTTTTCTAGGTTAATCATTATTTCCTTGCAATTCATTTTTGTTCTTTAAAATAGCATTTATTTTCTAGCAAATCTTAAGATAGATTTCTTTCGAAGTAAATTAGAATTAAATTTGGATTTTGAATTCTAGATTAAGAATTAAGATAAATGTTAGTCTTTTCCATGAATCAATCTCAATCAAGTCAAATGAAGTCAGAAATAAGTCTACAGAACTTTAAATTAGGAAATAAGATATAATTAATCCTTAGGAATTAGTCACTAAAGTTCAACTCCTGAGAGCTCTTGAAGAGCTCCTGAAAGCTCCTGAAGGAGCCAAATCGACACCTAAAGTCACTATTTACAATGCAAACCCCCCCAAAAGTCTGTGACAAACATCCTTATCACATATAGCTCTGAGACACACCCAATTCGATAATTAATTGACTAAATGATGCAAGTTGTGACATCAACGACCTTGCCCATCAAACATCCTGAATAAAAATTAAGTAAAGATAATCTAAAATATCATTATAAATTATAAATGATAATATTATATTGTTAGAAGGGACGATGTTAAGGAAGAATGAACTTATTTAAAGTTGTGTATTAATTGGAAGCTATCAAGGGTAGCATCTTGTATATATAAAGAATGTATTGAGCTGTTAGAACCAATGCTGGGTACCTTTATGTGATCAATGTCATCCATGAATCAAAGCCCATCGAGCACATTGGAAACTTAATATAGGAAGGTGATCAAGGTGGTTATCTCTGGGAACTCAGAATTACAATGATAAGTTCCAAACCATATTCCTTTTGTATATGGTTCAGCAAGATATGAAATGTTGGTTTCTCCTTCAGTAGAGTCCCTTAAGCAATGCTAGCTTCAGATAGAATAACTTCACAATATAAAGGAGGACACAGGCCCTTAAGATACAACTCCCAAGTACTAGCATATAAACATAGGTTGTAACATATAGTGAATATGTGTACACCAATGATGACAAAGATTAGCATCAAAATAGATACCTGATATTGGTTTAGAAGACTTCTGCACTATTGAGGTTGGTCTGCCAATGGGATCTGAACACATAATATAATCACAGGAGTCAAGGGTAAGTATGAAGCTATTTTATGAATAAAAGTTGACTAGCAGGAGGATTAACCACTATGTGGATGCAACGAAAAAGTCATAATAAACTACAACGATCCTCCTCAATGAAATAGGTAGGGATAACATTAATTATCCCTTAAGCAGATGATAGTTATTCGAAGCAACTAATCAAGAGACATGTCTTTTGATGAAGGCATAGTATAAAAAGACTAGAGTGACAATAAAGTTTTTTATACAAAAATTTATTAGATTGGTTCAGTTGGTGGAATCTTGGGAAGCTTTATGATAATGGCCAAGAGTAGAATCTGTGGCATCTATTCTTATAACACAATTAGTAGATTAAGGATATGTTCAATTCACACAAGGAAGACATGGGCGCTATCTTATCATTCTTCTAGCCGTGTGCCCACTACATACTTATTTCCTTAGGCATGGCTGCAAGGAAAATGAAAAGTCCTCTAAAGTTAGGACATCCTCCTCTAAAGGGTAGTTAGATTATAAGTCTCAATTCTACAGGGATCGTTAGTCAAACCAATTTTTTATGCATTAAATCAACAAGACAAATCAGAAACTACATTACGGTCATATTACCTATTCTGCATATTTAATACAACTTTAATTGCAAGCTGTATACCAGATTCTATATCTAATGATTTCTTATTCCTATCAATCTACTCATCAGTCATTATCCAAATATATATAAGGTAATCATTAGGTTAATTATAACTTTTAGATCTATCTTAAATCAATTAGCAGGAAGATAGATGGGTCAAAATATTTACAGAGAATAGAGGATTTAATACATTCTATGGTTATATCTGGACAAAGAATCAAATCAGCAGTTAGCTCACTCTTAGGTTCCAATCCATTTATTGTTGAACATTATATAAAAACAATTATATAAGATAAGTGTGGTCCCTAGTGACCCATCCTTGATGGTCACCAGGAATTATAAGACTACTAAGCAAGTAAATATCCTTGAAGGTGGATTTTAGAGTCTACCATTTAATTTCTCAGTCATAAGCATATTTGAATTCCTAAGTTCAACAGACTAAACAACAAAGTAAAGGTCATCCCAAGAAGGGGACATTACAGTGGTATTAGAGCATAATCCTACCATCACATGGAAGAATGTTAAAACAAGAGGATCTAGTGAAGATTATACATCTAAATTTCAAAGGATATCAATAATGGGACAACGCCCATGCAAAGAGGAAAGGAGCACTTTCAGGGGAAGAAGAATGCAAGGAACCACACTAGGATTGAGAGGAGTTGAGCCAAGGTTTTTCCAAGGATATTAAGGATAGATATACCAAAATATAGGGTATCCATAAGGCCTGTGAAGTGGAAAATCACTTCTAGGATTATAAGGTTGGGTACACTTAAAAAATAGGGTATCCAGAAGGCCTATGAAGAGATGATACAATATTTTCCCAGGATTAAAGGTTGGATACACTTAAGAATGAGGTATCTAGAAAGCTTGGAAAGAGATTAAGTGTAAAAAAATGTTACAATCTTTTTCCTAGGATTGTAAAGCTGGATACACTTAAGAGTAAGGTATCCAAAAGGCCTGGAAAAAGGTGTTACAACCTTTTCCTAGGATTATAAGGCTAGATACACTTAAGAGTAAGGTATCTAGAAGGCCTAAAAAGATATTAAGTGTAACAAAATGTTACAATCTTTTCTCAAGGATAAGACAGGTATACCAGACAAGAATATCATGAGAAGAACATTAAGAAGAGGGTTATAAGTTGCTGGAGGGCAAGCAAAGGCAAGCGAAGACTTGTGATGTCCCCATCACAAAGATAAGTGTATATTTAATATATTTATATTCTAATAGATATATGCATTCAAATAGAGTAATCATTATAGAAAATTCTCATTTAAATTATATATATGTGTGTGTGTGTGTGTGTGTGTGTCTAACCTGTGTGCTGTTAGTGACAGATTAGAAGAAGAGATCCTAGAAGAAACTAAGATTTTTTGCTTGAGGACAAGAAAATTTGGGAGGGGAGGACTATCATGTCTCAGGAATTAGAACACCTTGAGATACAAATAAGTGAAAACGAATAACACAATACATATTAAAATTATAAAAGAAAATATCATCGTTTTAATATTTTTTATAATTACAATTATCATAAGATAATATTGTAATTATAAATATATATCGACAATACACAATAAAATCAATTAATATAAATACTATCCTAATTACCAAATACTATCAAAGGTGATATTGTAATTATAATTATTATATTATATTAAAATATATAAATATTAAAAATTTAAATGATAATAAAATAAATATTAAAGATAAGAAAATATAAAACACAAATACGAGATATTATTATAATAGATAAATAATATAAATAGACAATTCATTGTTATTATTATAAAACAAATAGCTCAACATCCTGAATAAAAATAAAGTAAAGATAATCTAAAATATCATTATAAATTATAAATGATAATATTATATTATTAGAAGGGACGATGGTAAGGAAGAATGAACTTTTTAAAGTTGTTGTGTATTAACCAGAAGCTATCAAGGGTAGCATCTCATATATATAAAGGAGGTATTGAGCCGTTAGAACCAACATTGGGTACCTTTATGTGATCGATGTCCTCCATCAATCAAAGCACATTGGAAACTTAATATAGGAAGGCGATCAAGGTGGTTATCTCTGGTAACTCAGAATTACCATGTTATTTTTGTATATGGTTAAGCAAGATATGCAATGTTGGTTTCACCTTTAGCAGAGTCTCTTAAGCAATGCTAGCTTCAGATAGAATAACTTCACAATATAAAGGACACAGGCCCTTAAGATATGACTCCCAAGTACTAGCATATAAACATATAGTGAATACGTGTACGCCAATGTTGACAAAGATTACCATCAACATAGATAAATGATATTGAGGTTGGTCCGCCAATGGGATTTGAACACACAATATAATCGCGGGAGTCAAGGTTAAGTATGAAGTTGTTTTACGAATAAAAGCTAACTAGTGGGAGGAATAACCGCTATGTGGATGCAGCGGCCAAGTCATAATAAACTACAACAATCCTCCTTAATGAAATAGGCAGGGATAATATTAATAAAATTAATTATCCCTTAAGGAAACGATAGTTAGTCAAAGCAACTAATCAAGAGGCATGTCTTTTAATGAAGGCATAGTATAAAAAGACTAGAGTGACAATAAAGTTTTATATATGGAAATTTATTAGATGTGGAATCTTGGGAAGCTTTATGATAATGGCTAAGAGTGGAATCTATGGCATCTATTTTTATAACACAATTAGTAGATTAAGGATATGTTCAATTCACACAAGGAAGACATGGGCACTATCTTATCATTCTTCTAGTCGTGTGCCCACTGCATACTTATTTCCTTCATTCATGCATGGCCGCAAGGCAAATGAAAAGTCCTCTAAAGTTAGGACATCCTCCTTTAAAGGGTAGTTAGAGTATAAGTCTCAATTCTACAGGGATCGTTAGTCACACCAAGTGTTTATGCATTAAATGAACAAGACAAATTACAAACTGCATTCATGTCATATTACCTATTTTGCATATTTAATACCACTTTAATTGCAAACTGTATACCAGATTCTATATCTAATGATTTCTTATTCCTATTAGTTCACTCATCAGTCGTTATCCAAATATATATAAGGAAATTAGTAGGTTAATTATAACTTTCAGATCTATCTTAAATCAATTAGTAGGAAGATAGATGGGTCAGAATATTTAAAGAGAATAGAGGATTTAATATATTCTAAGGTTATATCTGGACAAAGAATCAAATCAGTAGTTAGCTCACTCTCAGGTTCCAAGCCATTTATTACTGCACATTATATAGCAATAATTATATCATATAAGTGTGGCCCCTAGTGATGCATCCTTGATGGTCACCAGGAATTATAAGACTACTAAGCAAGTAAATATCCCTGAAGGTGGATTTTAGAGTCTACCATTTAATTTCGCAATCATAAGCCTATTTGAATTCCTAAGTTTAGTAGACTAAACAACAAAGTAAAGGTCATCCCAAGAAGGGGACATTACAAATCCTCACTAAATAAGTAAGTAAAGAACTGTGAAGCTTCTCTGGACATATCATGCAAAGAAGATACATGTTCACCCTTGTCATTCACCAAAACAAGAATGGAGTTACCATGTCTTTTGGATTTCACTGAATTGAAGAAGATAGTAGTGTTTTTGTCCCCCTCTTGTAGCCACTCAACACGATCCTTTTGCTTCCAATAGATTTCCTCACATAACTCGCACTCTTTTAGAGCTTTTAGAACCCTCGCCTCTTCCCCAAGTAAAGTTTCTAAAAGACCCAACTCCCTTATCTCCTTGGTAATGACACCCAATTCTGCTTTAGCAACAACCTTAGCATGAAACATATTTCCAAAACATTGCATGTTCCACCATTTGAAATGATACTTCACATAGTTCATCCTTTTAGAAAAAGAATACATCGTAGTGCCATAAGCGGGTCTCCCCATCTGCCACCATTCAACCACATACTCTTGCAAAGAAGGATCCCTTAACCACAAAAGCTGGAATTTGAAAGAGGAGGCTCGAGCAACACAAGCCAAAGTAGCAGATAATTTAATAGGCCAGTGATTTGAGCCCCTCCAGTCCAAAATCTTAGAACTAGTAGACCACGATCCTCCAATCCAAAAATAGGACACCAAGAAAAAGTTAATTATTTTTGCAATACATTTCTCCCCCAACCTCCTATTGTTCCAAGTAAACTGACCATTCCAAGGCTTGATGTCAACAAGATTAAGGGAAAAAATATTATCACAAAGTAGGAAAGCCGATGGCTCCAACCTCGTAATACCACCCTTCTTCTCATCTAACTCAATAATGGCATTTAAATCACCAGCAATAATCTAAGGAAAAAGACGTGCAAGGATTCAAATAAAATTGATATGAGACCACAAGTATTGCTTACCTAGAAAATTAGTAGGTGCATAGATGTTTGATAGAAGAATAGTTTCCCTCATCTCTAAACTTGAAGCGACTACAAATATAGATGACTTAGAGGACATCCAACAAAGAGGATGAATCTTCAGAGGGTTCCATAAGCAAGCCACAACCCTGGCATTACCATGAGCTCCAATACACTAAAATTCACCCCTTCTCCACAACTTCAGCATCAAAACAACCATACTCTCAACAGACAACTTAGTCTCCTATATAAAAAGAGCATCAGGAGAATGAATTCTCACCAAATCATGAACAATCTTTTATTGAGGGCCACTATTCAAGCCCCTTACATTGCATGAGAGGATGATCATTTTAGAGGGTTAGAAAAATGAGAGTCTAGGGTCTTAACAGATCCTTACTCAACCAAAGTATCCCCCATCATCTTTATTTTCTCTAAGTCTTTCTTTCTCCTCGCCTTGGAGGACTTATAAACAACCCCTTTTCTTTGATCATTATGAAGGAGTCCCAAATAAGGAGAAGTATTATTTCTTTTTACCAAATCAGATCCTACTTTCATTAGTGGATGAGAAATCTCCCCCTCACCCATGTTCACATTAGCAAGGGCCTCAGGATTCCCTAAAACTACCATACCAAGATCAGTGTCCATTTGCAAAGCACCAACCTCATAATAATTATGAATGATATTTGGAATAAATCCCTCCTGAACCACTTCTAGAGCACCTTGATCTAAAGCCATCAAACCTGGGTTCACCTCCTATTGACTGAGATCATCCAAAACCTCAAATTGATTAAAGGTTTCACCTTCCATTTGATCCTTAAAATTCCTTTCTTGACCATGATTTTTGATATGGGTCTTAATAGGAATAAACCCCTCAGCACCTGGAACATCACCTAGAATGGGAGCTTTACCTTTATTAACCTTAGGAAGGTTGTGTGGGGGCTGAGTAGCCAGAGGCTCAAGAGATTTGACTAAGGGCATCTACACTGCAGATGTTTGTATTCATGACAAAAATGACACCGAAAAGGAAAAGTATCATAATCAAGTTGCTACACCCAAGAATATGACCCCTCACGAATTTCAAGAGAATCGAGAAGAGGATGAATCAAATCAATCTCAACACAGATGTGAGAAAAATTCATAACTTTTCTATCATGTGTTTTCTATGAAGGGCTCATTGGTATCCCCAAGGTTGAAGCCACCATGTGAAAAATTTCATTACGTTAGCACTCCACTGGAAATCGAGGAAGATGCACCCAAACCGGTACTTGATTTAGAAGCTCCTCTAAGGGATTAAAGCTAGCCTACCAGGATTTAATAAATAAACCAACTTGATTATGGAAGTAAGGCCCACCCTCAAAGACTCTATTGCGGTCAACCATGCAATTGAAAACCACCATGAAATAGTTGTTTTCCAACAAAATTACTTCCATTTCACCCTTGGGAGACCAATTCATATGAGCCCATTTCTCCAAAAATTGGAGAGAAACTCACATTCCCATAAATTTGCAAATCAAGGCATTTTTGAAAAAATACTCTATGTCCTCTACAATTGATTCAGGTTGAATCACCAACATCGACCTTTCTTTACTTTGTTCAAGGCAACCGTTAATCTTTGGGATCCAAGTTCCACCCGCCGGAGCAAACCCACCATTCCCCAAATCATTAGAGAATAAATTATTCTAAAAAATCCTCATTGGAAAGGAAGAAGAATTCGCTCCAACAATTGTATGAAATTCTAGAGACTCTTTGGCCCCCGAAGCTTCTCTTGGATCCATTTCCTAGGGAGCTTAAAATCCACCCCCACCAAGCACATAGTTTGAATGAATGAAGGTAAATCCATGCCCAAACACAGGTATACTGATTCCCACCTGAGCAACCAAAAAAGAAGTTGCAACCAACACACAAAAGGAAATGAACGTAGAAAAAGAAGAAAGTCCCCCCCCCACCCTGAACGCACCAAACACCCCCCACCGCCAGAACATCACCCAACAAGAATGATCTCCACCAGAAAATGAGTATGCAAAAGGAGGGAACGACATGCAGCCATGACCCAGTTACATGTCACAGACATATGCGCCCCTAGAGAGAGTTGTCGACACCATCCTAGAAATAATGAATTCTCAACATATTTGGTTTTAATTTTAATATTTAAACTTTATTTTCTACTTAATCTTGAGGTGAGTATTGTAATTTAGTTTTTATTTTTAATTTTATTCCATGTTCTAACTCGGCTTAAATTTATGTTCACAATTACCTCTTAGAAAATTTATTCATTTTCTACACATATCATGAACCATTAAAATCTCTTTTGGAAAAACTATTAATACATGGATAAATATATCAATGGATAATACTTTTTGAAAAATATGATTTTAAAATTATGGTAAAACCCAAAAGGGCCAATCAAGGACTAAATTATATTTCAAGAATTGACAATGGTGAAGGATAACATGTTGAAGACAATTTCCCTTGCACACACCTATTCAAGATAAGTTCAATACCCAATAGTTTCCAAGACATTAATCAAATACTATATATACTTATAAATAATCTAAAATGAGATTAACTACAAGATATCTCCCATTTACCATTATTAGTGGAGAATTATACATTTTGGGAAAAAAATGATTTTTTATGAATAGTAGTCATGAAACATGAATGAAACCAAATCTTGGAAGAGGTAAATGAAGAGGGTATTTCTAGAGGGCACAATTAGGAAAGAAACCTAAAAGA
The DNA here is from genome assembly GCA_007258455.2 of Sequoia sempervirens. Classification (NCBI taxonomy): domain Eukaryota; kingdom Viridiplantae; phylum Streptophyta; class Pinopsida; order Cupressales; family Cupressaceae; genus Sequoia; species Sequoia sempervirens. The sequence goes on along the minus strand of VDFB02277152.1, from coordinate 22,309 downwards.
TTTGATACTATTCTATGATAAAAAGTTCAAAAAAAATTATAAACTAAAGATACTACACAAATCCCATGACTAATATGTGTAGTTTAAATAAAAACCCTAAATAATTAACTTATTAAAAGGAATTTCAATAGAGAAATATTAATACAGTACTCTGAACTAGATTAAAGCATAAAATTGGGAGATAGTGTATATTAGGTATTATAATTACTTTTCATAGGAAATAAGTTCTTGCATAAAAATCCCTCATACATGGTCAATAGTCAAACACTAGTTATGGAAGTCATGATATCACCATTCAAGTTTGAAAAAATTAGAAAAGGAAAGGGCTTCACACAAAACATAAAGAAAATTTACAAACACAAGTTTTGTGAGAAAAAACAACAAAGGGTTTTCAAAGGAAGAGAAAAGAGAGGAGAATAGCAATTTGAGCTATGGAAAGAAAATCTACTCCACAACTAATTTATGCTAAAGGCATTGGAAGAATAGTATACAAACCCTTATCATAGGAAGTAATGGGTAACATATCAAAAAGATATTTTCAAACATTCTTGGTGGAGTTCTTTATACAGAAGATGTCTACAAATACATTGATGCCAAATTAATAGAGATGGATCACAATAATTTTGTGCAAGAGAAAAAACCTAAGAGACAAAAGGGATAGTGAATTCCCAGTACAATATGTAAATATTGGAAGATTGGAACTTGATATTTGAGAGAAGTTTCTAGATTTTGACAATGACCACAAGCACATCTAGTTGGTTCTAAGCTACATTCATAGAGAATTTCTCTACCTAGAAAAACAATTACTAATCACTAAGGAAGTTATTCATCATTTTTTTGGGATTTGGAATAAAGGTGAAAAACCCAAAAATGTAGACAACAAAGTTATCACCATGCTCATAAAGTGCCACTTTCAATGAGTAATTTCTTATCATCAAAAAAATTATAAATTCCAATGTAAGTTACACCACTAAATGTATAAGGTATAAAAATTTGAAATTGAAGGGAAAAATTAGCTCCAACCACTTATATTTATGCAACACACAAAATGGTCACAAGTGACTAAGAATATAATATTTACAAAACCCTAAGGGAGAAATTAATGTACAACTTGGAGAAAAAAAAATCAGATTATTTTCTTTTCCCTCTATTCCTTGCAAAAATGACTAAGAATTATACCATGTATATGGATATCCACAAATTAATTCCAAATATGATCAAGGATAATATGGAAGGGTTCCCCAACACCATTCTTTATTAACATAGGTATGAATTATTATTCAAAAACTTTTAGAAGAGGGTGCAAGAAAATGAAAGGTTAAGTAATTGTATTGTCATAAAGTTAGAAAATAATTTGGTGTTCATGGTTAACAAAGGATACATCCACCTAGAATTAATGAAACTATTCACCTTCTTGGTACCACTAGTATCATATTAGGTATCTAATGAACTATTAAAAACAACTCAACATATTCTATCATACCTTCATGAAGGATTGCTTGTCCTTATTTATGACCATTTTAAAGCAATGTCGGCTCTGCCTTAGTAGACACCGTCACCTAAAGATAGGGTTGTTTACAAGGATAAAGAAAAATCTAGGGATTCTCCTCAAAAGAAGGGTAAGAGAAAGGTGTCAGAGGACCCCTCCTATGATGTGAACAAAGAGGATTCGCAGTTGGTGTCATTGTCTAAGTATTCCATCCATCCTGCGATTGATAGAGAAGAGAGATCCTGCTTCCCTATGGACCTTAAGGCAGGGGATCATTATTTTAAGGAGGAACAGGAATTTCCCACTGATGTTATTGCTATCACCCGCAATGGGGTGGTGGATAATTTTAGGTTAATGAGATGGGTGTTCTTCGAAATTAAGGAAATAAAGTTAAACCAGAGAGCCATGAACAGTAAAATGGAGAAAGTTGATGATGATAACGACAAAGGCAGTGGGAGTGGTCGTGCTACTGACTTATGGATTGGGGAAGAGAAGAAGTATATGGTTGAGTGTCTCAAGAAAACGGTGGAGGAATTATAGGATTTTAAATGCAATCATGATGGAAAGCAGGCGGATATGGAGGAGCAGTTGAGGAACATCAAAAACTCTCTCCACAAAGTGTTGGAAATGAACCATAAGATTTTAAAATCCACTGCACAAAACATGAATACCATGGTGGAGAACCTCGAAAAATCCTATCAGGTTAAGACTGTTTTGTTTCTTGATTTGGACAAAGAGGAAGGGCAACCAGAGAGTGGGGGGGTGAGTAACAGGACCAGAGCAAATTTGAAAAGGAAGGCAGACCAAGCTTTAGTGAATATCCAGGAGATCAAGAAGTCTGCACTTAATATGAACAGTTTGGAGCAAGAAGCGACAAAGATCGTCAAGAACTTGGCCTAGGGGCTGGTTGTTTTGTGGTTTTTTGTTGGTTTTTTGGTCATGCTACCCTGGTTCTTGTGTTTTCTTCTTAGTGGGCGGAGCCAGTCTATTAAATTTTTCTTTCGCTTTTCTCCTTCGACGGTTTTCGACCCTTCAATTTGTTCCTGACCGGCAACATATTCTGACTGGCACCCAATGAGCAACCATAGGAATGGCCGAAATTGGGAGAGAGCGCTTAATAAAAAGCGGAAAGAAAGAAGAAAATGATAAAATTGTAAAGAAAAAGGAGAAATGGCCAAAGAAACTAAAATCCAAGCAAGATCATCTTCCCCTTATAATTAAGGATATATCAAAAGAAAACAAACTACAAAGAAAAAACCATAAAAATTCCAAAATGGGGATCAAAATGACTAGGAGCTCCTAATGGAATAAATTCCACTAACAAAGGGGGAAAAGTACTAGAATACCAACCAAAAAGAGATAAAAAGAATAAATACACTAAAATAAATAAAATTCAAATAGAACACAACCCCCCACAAGAATAAAATCTAATAGAAGAAACTACATAAGTCCTATTACAAGTGAGCTTTGAGAAAAATCAGGAATCAAACAAGCAATGAAAAGAGAAAGAGAAAAAAGAGAAAGAGAAAAAAATAAAAAGCACAATGGAAATCAATATAGTATTAGTTTAAATGAGGAAAAAGAAGAAACTACAAAAGTAGAGTAGATACTATAGAGAAAAAATCACAAATGTAGTATAAGAGGACCCTTGAATACCTACTCTAGATAAGAAGAAATTGTTGAGAATATTAACATAGTATGGAAACCATTAGAAGTGGCATAGGATTACCATGCAACAAGCAAAAATAATGAAGAGATAATTGTGTAGAGAATGGTCAAATTCATCACAAATATCCCTTACTCCATGGAGAGAATCACTAAAGGATTTTTGGAGATGTCATGTCTTAAAAAAAGCACATTGCTGCGAGAATGAAGTGAGGAACAAACAGAAGATAGTGAGACCCATTGTGGGGCAAAGGAAAGAAAAAAAACACAAAACATAATGATCAAAATGAAGAGGTTTCAAGTAATCCAAATATCCTATAATATTTTTTCTAAATAATAATACAAGGAAGAAGTAAAATTTTTACACCATTACCATTGCTACTACAAGCCCAATGATGGCCCTGATAATTGGCTAGTTTTCCTTTTATTGTTTTATTCTTTTCATCATCTCTTTCTACTAAGTTTCAAGACATTACCAAAACCTTTTATACCTTTTATATACTTTTAAGAAATCTTAAGCATGTGGACATGGAAATTGTTGGAACACAACAATCTACTAAGAGGAGGGTGAATCAATAGATATTAAAATTTTAACTCTTTAACCTTTAGAGCAGACTGACTCTTTAACCACTTAGTGTGTAGATGAAACTCAAAATACAGAAAGTTAAACAAGCACACAATCTAACAACTCATAACACAAGATGTATGTGGAAAACCCAAGATGGGAAAAACCACAGTGAGAAAATGTTTCTAGGAGCTATTGTCCTAATCTGTCCTCACAAAGAAACCTTATGTTACAACTTTTAAGAGCACCAACCCTAAGGAGACACCAATCCCATAAACTGAGCACTGAATTAGTTATCTAATGGCACCAACCTATTAGATTTACAACACAAATTATTATTACAATTTTTTCATTAAGAACACAATTCAATGTTATAGCTTACTCTGCAACTGCTCAAGTTTTTGTTTTTACCTTAGCAACCCACTTCTCAGCTCTACACTCCATTGTTTCAGCTCTGCTCTACACTCCATTGTTTCAGCTCTGCTCTTCCGCTTCTTCTCTAGTACATTCTCAATCCACCTCAATGCACCCTTATACATCTTCTACAACTCTCCCCCCTTTTTTATTAGTGTATTCTTTGTCCGCCTCAATAGTTCATAATACTTTCTGCATTGTGCACTTTTTTTCTTCTCTACTCTACCACACTTACTAATCTTCACCTCATTTGATTATTTGTTTTGTGTAGTTGCTAACTGATGATGATTTCCTTGAGATTCTCCACCATAATTAGATCTATTGTTAGGGTTCTAAGATATCTCCTTCACTGTATTACCTCAGTATTGAGCTGCAGAACATTAATTTTTGGTGCAGAGAATTTTCCTTCATTTTTACTCTGTCAAACCCTAGGATTGGATATGCGTTTAATGCATCCTTCTGATTATCCAATTTTGATCTCGATCTCAACCTCTGTAGCAATTTTTGTCACTACTATGTGCATCAAATATTCATTACACTTGTCGTTGATGCAGGTAGAACATTTAATTCTCACCTCTATGTCGATTTATCGGAAAAACCTTGTTTACTCAAACTTAGCCATTTGAAATCTTTATGTTCAAATCTGGGCCGTTGATCACCTGTCTTCACGCCAAGTTTTAGCATCTTTCATTCATCATCGTACCTTTAAAACTTGACCATCAAATAAATGGTCTTTAAATATCCATCGTTGATCTCCCTCATTAGGCATCGTTGCAGTTTATATGACTTTATGTGTCATTCCTGCGATGTGAATACATTCAATGATCATTGTTGGATCAACCGCTATTCAATCGACACTGTTCCTTGCTATACCGTTGGATGAGAGCATGGGACCACAAAAACTTAGCAGGTTGTCGGGAAACTACCATTTGTTCGCCTTTGATGTCATTCTCCACTATCACTTAATACTCATCGCTCATCGTTGAAAGCTTCATATCTCAAATGTGTATAAGTGCGATGCACTAACACCCAACAATGCAATAATATTCTACCACCTGTATATGTTGATGTCATAATCCACTTTCATTACTCATCACATAAATCATCCAAACACTTTGGTTCACAACAGCGATGTGAAGTGGTCGAGCAAAATTTCATCATGTGTATGTTAGACCCACCTTCAACTTCTTCCATCATTCGATCAAAACCTTGTTTGATCACCACCATTCCCTACTCCCCCGCGAGGCATAGGAAGGGTCTCACCATAGGTTCCATGGGCTAGCAGGCACTGTTAGATCTTTTTGATCACTGTTATTGATTAACCTCCATCGCACATCACTAAACTACAAGCCAAATATCAAGGAGCTTTTCATGATGCATGGGACCTTAGCGATAGTCATCAAATGTGTAAATATGGAGCATGAATTGTCTGATCTTCAAAAGAACACACCAGCAACACCAACCAAAAGACTAGGTAATGGGGCCGGTCACCGAATGAGTTTAAAGACATAATTTATAACTTATGTGACCTACAACCTCCAACAAATAGTCAACAACAAAATAGAAAATCAATTAGATCACCATGACTACAAACACCTAGGTTTTAACTGATAAACACTAAAACTATCCAAGAGCACAAACAATTCCATTCTGAGCTCAACCTTGAGCCTCATGACCTGCAAAATATATTTCTAAGAAGCTTTCAGAAAACCCATGTTAAATCTAGCCTTTGATTTCACTTCAGATGCCTGAAAGAGTACTCTACAATTTTATGACAACAATCCATGACAACATTGCAACATTTTGAGCAAATTTTGCAACTTACACTTCATCTTCCAAAACCAGATTCTCAACATATCATATCTCACTTAGACATCAATGACAACATTTTGACATCAATACTAGCACACCCTTCATACAGGATCGGTTCTATTTCACACCTGATCACCTTTTGACATCAATGACAATAATAAGCGAACAATCTCCCCTTTTTTCATTGATGCCAAAACTAAATGTTCATGCTAATTAACTGAATGGGTTGATACCAATTGAAGTTTGTAACATTAAATCTCTGTATCAATTGAACCATTTACACAACAATTTACTCCTCCTTTGACATGCATCTCTACCTTGCTCACCATGCTCCTATTTTGAGCATTTACTCACATGTCTCTCCCGTTAACATCAATGGAAAAGGGAAAACTCCCCTTGACAATAATATTCTCCCTCTTTGACAAGAAATTCAAAGAGAAAGTGGGAATCTTTGATTATGCAACCATCAAGTCATTAGAAATTTGTAAAACCATTGTTACCTGACTTGATCTATCCTTTCCATTTCTAGGGATGAATGGAGTATAAATGAATCTCCCCTTGGACTCATGCCCTATCACTAGATATGTTTATAATGGCACTTGAATTGTCACAAAGAATAGAGATAGGTTCACTGTACTCTACCTTGATATCCTTAAGAGTCTGCTTCATCCATAGGAATTGAGTACAACATGTTGTTGTTGCTACATATTCAGCTTTTGCAGTGGATAGAGTAACTGATTCTTGATTCTTACTCATCCATGAAACCAAGTTGTTTCCTAGAAAGAAAGCTCCTCCATTGGTGATTTTTCTGTCATCTATACTTCCATCCCAATTAGCATCAGTATATGCAATCAAAGTGAAATATTTTCTTTTGGGGTGCTATAGCCCATATTCAACAGTGCTTTTAATATATATGAAGATTCTCTTCACTGTGTTGATATGAGACTCTTTTAGTGCAACCTGAAATCTTACAACTATGCATAGTGCTTGCATAATGTATTTTCTTGATGTAGTTAAGTATAGCAAGCTTCCTATCATTGGCCTATACATAGTCTAATTTTCCTTAGGTGACTCATTTGATTTACTCAATTTACAACTAGTTATCATGGGGGTACTAACTGGTCTACTATCTTCCATACCAAACTTTTGAAGCATTTTTTTAGCATATTTAGTTTGAGATATGAATATCCCATTATTATTTTGTACAATTTGTAAGCCAAGGAAAAAATGACAACTCCCCTAACAGTGACATCTCAAATTCATCTTGCATATGCGTAGAAAATATTTTACACATTTTATCATTGCTACCTCAAAAAATGATGTCATCTACATATACAAGAACAATAATCATGTGCTCACTTTTTGATTTGAAGTACACATTACTATCTACACATCCCTTTTTGAATTCTTATTGTTGTAGGTACTGGTCTAATCTAGAATACCATTCTCTAGGTGCTTGCTTAAGACTATACAATGATTTCTTTAATATGCATACATAATCATCTTCTAACAACTGAAAACCTTCTGGTTGTTCTATGTAGACTTCCTCTTCTAGGTTTCCATTAAGGAATGCAGATTTAACATCCATCTAATATACTTTAAATCCCTTATACACTAAAAATTCAAGAAACATTTTGATTGCTTCTAATATTGCTACAGGTGCAAATGTTTCTTCAAATTCAATGCCTTCAACTTGTGCATACCCCTTTCACACTAATATTTCCTTATTCCTTACAAAAGCTTCATCCTCATTGAGTTTGTTTCTAAACACCCATTTTGTACTAATTACATTTTTGCTTGGTGGTCTAGGGTCCAATTCCCATGTGTTATTATTCTCAATCTGATTTAACTCTTCCTCCATATCCTTTATCCAACTCTCATTTTTGCTAGCTTTAGAGAAGCTTTGTGGCTCAATCTGTGATAGGAGATCAAAATTTACTTTTTCCTTATTCTTTGCAAGTTTTCTCCTAGTCGAAACTCCTTCATTTTTGTCACCAATTATTTGATCTGCTAGATGATCCTTCTGCACATACTTTGCAGGTGCTCGCTCAATCTCTAGTTCATATACTTCTTCCTCATTTTCTTCATCAAAAACAACCTCTTCTTTATCTTCTTAGATTGAACATTTGGTCTTATGAATTTTTTTCTACATTGTCTAGCTATATGATCAAAATTGTTGCAGTTGTAATAGATCACATAAACTAATGGAGCAAAAGGATACTTTCTTAAATAATTTGTACTCCCCTTAGGAATGACTCTACATTCTCTATCCCTATGACCAAATTGATTACAAGTATAATAATATCCATCAAAGTATGAAGAATACTTGGTCATAGCATTTCCTTGAGTCAGATGAGGTGGTCTTCTTTGTCTTGGCCTCCTTGGATCATGTACTCTTATAAATCCATTCACATCCATTCTTTTCATGTTTTGCTTCTTCCTTTGTTGATCATGGACTGATTGATTATTCTTCTTGTTTGCCACTAGCTTATTTACTTCATCTGATTTCTTCAAATCAAGCAACTTCTTCTCTTCTCCATCAACATTTTTCGTACATGATTTCTCACCATTTGAACTTGACTTTTCTTTTTCCCTAAATCTTTCATAAAATTTTGCAGACTCATTGACAAAGGAACTCTTTCCTTTCTCCAGCCCTAATCTAGATTTCTCTTTGTTAGAGGGCTTCTGAGTACTCAATAGCTCATCCAAAAAATTTGATCCACCTTTTAGCTTCAACCCTTTTTCAACTTGCTATTTAGCTTTCTCTAAATCATTTCTTAAGGCAACTACTTCTGCATCAAGCTTCAAGCATCTATCTATTTCAGATCCTAATTTGGATTTCATCACTTCTTCCATTCTTTTGGCTTCCTCCACTTGAAGTTTCAGACTTACTACCATCTGATTAGATTCCTCAAGCTCTTTAGATATCTTCTTATTCTGTTTTTTCAGTCCTTTAGCTTCATCTCTCATAATGTCAAGATCTTCTAAGGAAAAAATAAGTTCTCCTTCTAGATTAATTTAAGCTTCTTCTTCCCCAAGATGTTTTCCCATACCATGCTTTTGTTTCACTGATTCCTTGGCCATTAACAAAAAATCTTCCTTTTCTTCTTCCATTGCAAGAGCACGATCTAAATCATCATTTGAACTATCATTAACATCAGATGAATCAATTTCTTCTTGAATATACAAGCTCTTCTTTTTCTTTCCCAAACTCTTCTTTTTAGGATAATAGGTTTTCTTCATCTTACTGTCTTCTTCTTGTTCAGGATTATCCTTCTTGTAGGGGAATTTAGAAGCAAAATGTCCTATTTTATCATAGTCAAAAAATTTGAAAGGTAACTTACCTTTGTACTTGCTAGATCCTCTCCTTAATCTTCTGATGAAGTTTACTTCTTCCTCATTAGTCTCTCCTTGTTAAGATGTGGTGGTTTTGACTTTATCTTTCTTAGGCACTTCATCTTTTACTTTTTTGGCAACCTTGAAGGAAACTTCTTTTCTGGATGGTTTTGCATCTCCCATCCTCATCTCATATGTGGTGAATATACCATGTAGCTCATTAAGAGTGAGTTTGTCTATTTCTCTTCCTTCCTCTATTGTTGATATCTTAGAGTAATACTTGTACACGTCATTGACCTAAAAAAATTTAGTACAACGACCTCTTCTTTTACTTCTTCTCCATATCCTCTAATGGAGTTTACTATATCATTAACTCTCTGAAGATAGTCTACAGTCTTCTCTTCTTTTGTCATCTTTAGGCCTTCAAATATGGCCCTCAATACTTGAATCTTGGCCAATTTTTCCTTGTCATCTCCTTCATAGATCTTCTTCAATGTATCCTAGACAGCTTGTGCATTCTTACAATACATAACCTTGCTATGCACATATCTAGATAAGCTATTTGTAATGCTTTTTCATTGTTCTCATAATCTCTTTTTCTTGCAACATCAGTAGGGGGTGTGGCCGGTGGTATGTATCCATTCACAACAGACATCCACACAAAAAACCCTAAATATACCAAGTATCTCTTCATCAATGAACTCCAAAAAGTATAATCTGTTCCATCGAACCAAGGTGGCTTGTTTGTGGAAGAACTTTCTTGAATGACCATTATGTTCACAAATCCAAGAATCTACTCAGGCTAGTTAAGCTTCTCCTAGGGAACCTGTGGCTCTGATACCAATTGTTGGAACACAAAACTCTATTGAGAGGGGGGTGAATTAGTAGATATTAAAATTTTAACTCTTAAACCTTTAAAACAGACTGACTCTTCAACCACTTAGTGTATAGATGAAACTTGAAATACAAAAAGTTAAACAAGTACATAATCTAACAACTCATAACACAAGATGTACGTGGAAAACCCAAGATGGGAAAAACCATGGTGAGAGAATGTTGCTAGGAGCTACTATCCTAATCCAACCTCACAAAGAAACCGTCTATTACAACTTTTAAGGGCACCAACCCTAAGGAGACACCAATCCCCTAAAATGAGCACCAACTTATTTATCTGATGGAACCAACCTATCAGATTTACAACACAAATGATTATTATAATTTGTTCATTAAGAACACAATTCAACGTTGTAGCTTAATTTGTAACTACTCAAGTTTCTATTGCTACCTAAGCAACTCACTTCTCTGCTTTGCACTCCACTAATTCAGCTCTACTCTTCCCCTTCTTCTCTAGTGCATTCTCGTTTCACCTCAATGCACCTTTATACACCTTCTGCAACTCTCTCCCCTTTTTTATTAGTGCATTCTCTGTTTGCCTCAAGAGTTTAGAATACTTTATGTACTATGCACTTTTTTCCTTCTCTACTCTACCACACTTACTAATCTTCACCTCATTTGATTATCTGTTTTGTGTAGTTGTTAACTGATGATGATTTCCTTAGGATTCTCCACCATAATCAGATCTATTGTTAGGGTTCTAGGATATCTCCTTCACTGTCTTACCCCAGTATTGGGCCGTACAACATTAATTTTTGGTGTAGATAATTTTCCTCCATTATAACTCGGTCAAACCCTAGGATAAGATATGCATTTAATGCATCCTTTTGATTATCTGATTTGATGTCGATCCCAACCTTTGTAGCAATCTGTGTTGCCGCTCTATGCATCAAATCTTCATTACACTTGTCATTGATGCAGGTAGAAAATTTAATTCTCACCTATGTGTTGATTTATAGGAAAACTCTTATTTACTCGGACTTAGTCATTTGACATATTCATGTCTCAACTCAGACTTAGTCATTTGACATATTCATGTTCAAATTTTGGACATCGATCACCTTTCTTCACGACATGATTCGACGTCCTTCATTCATCATCATACCTTTAAAACTTGATCATCAAATAAACGGTCTTTAAATCTTCATCGTTGATCTCTCTCATCGGGCATCATTGTAGTTCATATGACTTTATGTATCATTCCCACAATGTGAATACATTCAGCGATCACCATTGGATCAACCACCATTTAATTGACACCATCCCCCGCTATATCGCTAGTTGAGAGCATGGGCCCACAAAAACTTAGTGGGTTGTCAAGCAACTACCATATGCCCGCCTTTGATACCATTCTCCATTATCACTCAATACTCATCGCTTATCACTGAAAGCTTCATATCTCAAATGTGTATAAGTGTGATGCACTAACACCCAACAATGCAATAGTATTTTGCCACCTGTATATGTTGATTTCATAATCCACTTCCTTTGCTCATCGCATAAATCATCTAAAAACTTTGCTTCACAATAGCGATGTGAAGCGATCGAGTGAAATTTCTCCATGTGTCTATTGGACCCACCATCAACTTCTTCCATTGTCCAATTAAAAATTTGTTTGATCAGCACTGTTCCCCACTCCCCCGCGAGGCATAGGAAGGGTCCCACCATAGGTGTCATAGGCTAGCAGGTACTTGTTAGATCTTTTTGATTGTCATCATTGATTAACCTCCATCACACTTCGCTAAACTGCAAGACAACTTCAAGGAGATTTCTGTGATGCATGGGACCTTAGCAATAGCCATTGAATGTGTAAATATGGAGCGTACACCCTTCAATCTTCAAAAGAACACACCAACGACACCAACCGAAAGACTAGGTAATGGGGTCAATCACCAAATGAGTTTAAAGACATAAGTTATAACTTATGCGACTTGTAACCTCCAACAAATAGTCAAGAAAAAATGGAAAATTAGTTAGATCACCATGACTGTAAAAAATTAGAGTTTAACTAATAAACCCTAAAACTATTTGAGAGCACAAAAAATTCCATTCTTAGTTCAACCTTCAGCCTTAGGACCTGCAACATATATTTTTCAGAAGCTTTTAGAAAACCCATGTTAGATTTAGCCTTTGATTTCACTTCAAATTCCTCGAAGAGTACTTTGCAATTTTATGACAACAATGCATGACAACATTGCAACATTCTGAGCAACTTTTGTAGCTTACACTCCATCTTCCAGAACCATATTCTCAACATACCATATCTTACTTAGACATCAATGACAACATTTTAACATCAATTCCAACACACCCTTCATACAAGATCAGTTCCATCTCACCTGATCCCCTTTTGACATCAATGACAAGAATATGCTAATAAAAATATATTATGTTAATATATATGTATGAATGCATGAATGTTTATCCGAGAAAAAAAAAATCCATTATGAGTTTAACCTTCAACCTTAGGACTTGTAACATATATTTTTGAGAAGCTTTTAGAAAATCCATGTTAAATTTGGCCTTTAATTTCACTTCAAATGCCTGGAAAAGTACTCTACAATTTTATGACAACAATGCATGACAATATTGCAACATTCTGAGAAAATTTTGTAGCTTACACTCCATCTTCCAGAACCAGATTCTCAACATACCATATCTCACTTAGACATAAATGACAACATTTTGACATCTATTCCAACACACCCTTCATACAGGATCAATTCCATCTCACCTGATCCCCTTTTGACATCAATGACAACATAAGCTAACATAAATATATTGTGTTAATATATATGTATGAATGCATGAATGTCTATGGGATTTAGTATGATTTTTTGTTAAATTATGATTTTTAATGGTAAGGATGCATTAGGAATAAGACTAACATTTGTAGCAAGAAGGATTGTCAACCCACAACAACGGGTTTCTCAGTTTGCTTTATAAGGATTGTGAATTGTTGTAAAGAATAATCCAACCGATTGGGGCAAAAAAAAATTAGAAGAAAATGGAGGTAATTATTTATTGATCATTCTATGAGTCACCAAATATCACTCTCACTTTCTAAATAAGGCAGACATGAGAAGACAAATTCTAATTGTAGTAGGAATGATTTATGATAGAACTGTTCTATGAACACATTTATGTTATGAGCAGTTAAGGTATTGGACATAGAGTCTGTATTTGGTTTTTCTACTCTTATTTCAGATAGTTTTTTTGTTTTGTTTTGAACTCAATCCTCTTCCTATCTTTGAGGGAGAGTTAATAGTTGTTTCATAAGTCTGTTTTTAGTCTAAGAATACTGAAACTCCTTATAGACCCTATATAGAAGGATCTTCTATCAAGGAGGAGATCAAGTTAGCTAGTTATCTAGTTTCTATCATTACTAAGTATTTGTAGTAGTATTATAGGATATGTGTTATTTGAACAAGATCTTTAACAAATTTTTTCTAGATTTTGTGTAATAGTTCATTGTTAAAATTTAATAAAGAAAAATGATCTGATATCATGATTGTTAAAATGTAATAAAGAAAAATGTAATAATACTTGAAAGAATTCTTCTTATCCTTCTTAATTTTTCCAAGATTTTCAATTAATTGGCTTTGGAGTAACTCACATAGGTCATAATCTTCATTTTCTTTGACCATCTGATATGCTGCATAGATTGTTGTATCAGATACAAAATTGTCCTGACTAGAGTGATAAATCTTGTACCCAATGGCCATAGAAGCAAATCTCACATCCACTTCAATAATATCATCAATTGTCATAGCTCTCTTGTCGAACACTGAACCAGTTGCATCTGTAACTATTTGATTCTTCACAACTTTCAATGTCGGCAACCCACCAGATGAATTCAAACTAGTAACAATCCTTATAGCTTCCTTTGTGATCTTAAAAGGATGACTTAACCACATAAAATTGGCATGCACTCGACTCAATATATACTGAACCCATTCGTTTTCTTCAAACACGGGAAACTTCACAATCTACGTGAATTTCTTCTCCTCCAGAGTTTTGAATTCGGGTTTTACATGGAGATCTTCTCCCACAATGTGATTGGTGCACAAATTCAACAACTGGGAGCATCCTAATTCTTCAACATTTGAATGAATGTATTCCCTAATATCTTTGATATGCAAAACACCATACGGAACAGAGGAAAATGCACCTAAAGGTTTTGTTTCGATGGATTTGAACAAGTGCCATTTGAATTTTGGACGAGGTATATCCTTAATATCAACAACCAATGAAGCAACCATTTCCAGAATTTTCAAATTCATGAGTTTATAGATAAATACCTTTCACCAGATTAGGGTTTGATCACCGAATCGCCTTCAAACTTGAATCTTCACCAAAGTTCACTTCTGAGCTCTCCAAACTTCTTCTTCTTGAAATGTAATGTGACAAATGAGGGATAGAAATGACTTTTTATCATTCGCACACCTAAATTTTTCATCGCAATAAATGCTTTTACCCTAGGTCTTTTGGATACCCTATTTTTACATACTGTGAAAGAAAATTGTTCTACAGACCTTCAATTTTGCATAAATTTCCCTTACAAGAGATCCAAAAACATTTGCACATCAATAATGCAATCATTGCAATCTTCCAAATTCCGTTTCCAAATACTGACAAGGGGTTTAAAATATTTTCTTGAGAACTCCCCCTAGGCCAGAGGCCTTAAACTAATTCTTGGAGGAATTACTAGAACTAGATTCTGGTGTTGAACTATTTCCTGCATCAAAGGGACTCTTCTTCACCCATGTCTTCTTCATTTGCTTCCTGATCTCATCTATAGTAGATTTTTATTTTCCCTTTTCATCCTTCTGCATGTTTTTCCTTTGATTTACCAAACCCTTTCTGCCTCTACAAAATCTTGCAATGTGACCGGATTTGTTGCAATTATAGCACACCACATTTCTTTTTCTAGACCAGTTATTCCATTGATTTTCTCTTGATCTGCACTGGTTAGCAATATGGCTAAATCTATTGCATGTATAACATCTGACATCTCTATTGAAAAATTTGTTTGACATATTTATGCATTCAATTGAATTATGACCATACTTATTGCAATTGAAACACTGACCAGAGAATGATGGACCACTTGGATTCATTCTACTTCTACATTAAGCAGCCATATGACCAAATTTATTGCAAACAAAATAGTAACCATTGAACCTTTGAGCATTAGGTTGTCTTACCAGATACCTTCCAGCTTTGTTCATTTGATTTCATTGCCTAAATCTCCTTTGTCTAGATCTGAAGCTTTCTCCTTTTTCATATCCAAGACCTTGCTTGTCACTTCCAGTCCTCTGACTTTCAATCAGTTCATCAAGCTTGGATGAGCTAATATTGAACTTATCCTTGAATTCATTTGTAGTAGCAAGTTCATCTTTGATATTTACAATTTCTTTTCAAGCTCTTCTTCATTATTTTTGGATTGTTCCAATTCAAGCTCCAACTAATTGAATCCATCAGTAATTTAGTTGCATTCTTCAGATTTTTCTTTCAAGGACTAAGCAAGATTCTCTTCATTCTTCTTTCAGTCTTCAATCTCCTTGGTTATCCTCATCACAATAGACTCCATCTCATGCTTCAGGACAACATTATCTCTGGTAAGCTTTTCACATTCTTTTGTCTTTTCCTTCAAGACTTGACTCAAGTGTTCATCTTCAATGCTTTTACTCTCTTTCTGCTTGATCTAATCACAGAGTTCCCTTCTCTTCTCCCTAGACTTATTGATTTTATCTTTCAATGATTGAATGAATTTCTCAACATTCATGAGGCTTGCCTACAATTCCCAGACTTCAGATTTGGACTAATCAAGATCATCTAGCACCACCAAAAGTTGTTGTTGAAGGCTGCTTGAATCCATTGAATCAATTTCTTGGATCTTCCCCAAGCTTTTAAACTTCTTCCGAGGAACTAAGCTCTGATACCAATTGTTGGAATCAAGGAACACTGAGAGGAGGGTGAATCAGTGTTCTACAAAATTTAACTTTATTAACCTGATCTTTAAGACACTTATAGCATTGAAGCAAAAGAAAGATGCATGAACACAAAACAAGCAACCACAACACCATAACACAAGGATTTTTTATGTGGAAACCTTGTTAGGCTAAAAATCATGGTGGAGGTAAATCCATAATATGAGTCAACTCAAATAAAAGTGTTAAAGGAATGCACATGCATTCAGGCACACTGCCTAGAGCTCACTGATCAAATACAAAAGGAAGACTCACTGTATTAAAAAAAGATTTGGATTACATCTAGAAGATTTGAACTGAGAAAATAGCATCTACTAATGCCTGATTACGGTTCCAGTTAAGGCACATCAATCACTTTCTTGACCTTCTGTCTGATTCTACTCTTCTACTTTGTCTACTTTAATTCGGATCACAAATCCTTTTCCGCACAAGTGAAACTGTGCACAATCACTCTACAATCCTTCTGAATTTCACAACACACACCAACACACTTCATACATACATCCAAATGATATAAATGATCGCTTATATATATTCACAACAAGAGATTACATTGCTACATTTCAGCTTCAACAAAATAATAAAATATTTACAAACTGTCGGCTCAAATCTTGAATAACCAAAGTTGGCCACAACATAGTGAGGACCCAAATCAAGATCCTTGAACATAAAAAACACTTAAACAATTACTCCTCGAATATCCGCAACATGATATATTCATCAAGTCGACCTTTTTGCACTGTTAAAAAAATCAATCAACCAAATCTTCTAACTTTCACATCGATCGATACGAGGCTCTAAGATTCAAGGATAACATAGATCATACATCAAGAAACCTTCCTTGATATCCACAAATAAAAATGATAACAAAAAATTGCATATGAATCGATGAACACAATTCTTTCAGATGCTTTGTTCTAGTTTGACAGTTAATCACAAAACTTCATTCTAACTTCCGGTATGATCAAATGCTGACATGCAGATCGAATTATTGACTAGGGTTTCCATAAATGACAACACCAAATGACTTGTGTAGTGTCTCTTGCCAACATGTGAAATATTAATTTTTTAGTTAGGGATTCTCAAGTCCTCTAAGTCAAGTGTATATCTAGTAACACCAAGTTAATTATACATTAGAAAGGCCACACACCCAAAAACTGAAGCAACTAGTCAAATAGAGGAAATTGATATAGAAGGGATAGAAGAAAAAAATTAAAAGGAACTAAGCCAAGTAGAAATAGAGATTGAGGATATAATTTGAAAATAAATTGGAGTAGAGAAAGAAGAATAAAAGAAACATGAAAACTAGAATAAAAGATAGAAACAAGGGAGGCATCAACACAATTGATCACTTCACCCAAATAATTGATGGGAGATATAATGAACAAGATAAAGGAATATTTGGAAAGATAGAAGCAACCAACATAAAAAATGATAGAAAGTAAACATACTCATGCATACTCCTATATTAACTCATATTTAATTCACATATATACGACCAATATAGAAGATGGAGTTATAAGATACATTTACCTATCGTGCAAAATATGATCTAATTGTATAAAATTATCACACTAGAAGAAGGAATGGACAATATTTAAATGATATAGCACCAACCACAAACATAAATAAATGTATTAGCAACAATAAAAAATCATTTAGAAGGATCAATACAAGAATTATTAAATCAAGCATAAGTGATTGGGAGTAGAAAAATAGAATACTAAAAAATAAATCATATCAAATTGTGAAAAAGAAAAATGAAACCAATCACAATAGAAGTGAAGAAATGACTAAAAGGACTTGGGCCAAAAATTTAAGAAACTAGAGGATACTTGTAGTAATACATCTACATTATATCAATATTGCACTAAATGGTCACAAATCGCCATTTCCCAAAAGACTCAAGTAGGTGCCAACAAGGATAGAATTCTATAGATCTCAAGCAACTACAATATCATGGCTAACATTGATGGATCACAATGACAACAAATATAAAATATTTAATCACAACATAACCAAATGTGTGAACAAAGGATAAAATAAATAACAAAAATAGAGTTAAAATTGGAGGTATATATTCACTTATCATTTCTATCCAATCTCCCAAGAAAAAAAAGTCATTGTAACACCTATAGAACTAGTTGTTTTAACAACTATAGACAAAGAGAATATGGATCTTCTATAAATGAAACAAATAATTCAATACATGGTGTAGATATGGGATAATGCATATGAATAGATAAGATTAAATAGAAACACCTATTACCTTTGAAACATGATGAACCAATAGTCACTAGAAGACCACTACAATAGCAAGTAGTATCATTTGGTATCATTTAAAGGATTAAAATACATAAACAAAGATAGAATGATATGAACCTGCACAAGGAGAAGGCTACATGGACATCCGACTTGCCACAAGGAAGATATATAGATGTGTAATGTGAAGATAGAGAAGGAATAGAGATAAAATATTGAGCCTTGATATAATATATGTTACCCAAGCATATGCAATGTGTCTATCTACGATTGTGATAAACATTGTACTTAATTTGTATAAGAGTATATGATGTAAATATATGAGCAAACATACTTTATGTTGTATGAGAATGTGTCTAGGTGTTGGAATCTTTAAGTTATTTATCACACTATCTTATTTTCCTTCTTATTATATTACACTAAAGCGAAATTCTCTAACATAAATAATCAAAAACTCATGCATATATTTTAATATCAATAACATTAGCTAAGCTATTATGTTCTTGTGCAAAGTTTAATGATCCACATGTTTATCGCAATCATATTTTTTATTTTATTTTGAATGACAAGAGTATTAATATTTCTAATGGAAACATCATTAGAGAATATTTTTAATGGATTGATTGATATGGGATTTCAATAAATCACTCATTGAGAAAGGGGATAAGAGGGAAGTGAATTTTACATTTAAATAACTCTAAAAACCCTAAAGGATAAAAAAAATGGATAAAAAAGAACTAAGGGATAATAATATTAGAATAATCAATCAATAACTAGATTTAAACCAAGTATGCAATGCAATCCTAAGGCCAACACAGGAGTGGGTAGGGTTGAGAATAATAAAAATAAATAGTAAGAAAAAAACCCTAAAATATGAAAAGTAATAGACAATCATACAAAAGCATAATCAAACCCTAATTAGACCGAGATATAAAATACAAAAATCATATATGAAAACACATATATAGGCCAAAATATCAATGCAAAAACCCTAGGGGATGTAGGATAAGTAAAATTCACAGTTAGAGAAATAATATGATTTATATTGATTATCTAAGCTAATTAGTTCAATTAGACTAGATAAACCAAACTTGAGTCATTAATTATTAAATGAATATTTGAAAATTAAATGCAACAATTAAGGGTCCATAGCTATAGAAATGATGTGATGATGCAAAAAAAAAAAATTCATTGTTAAAATTTTATGTGTTGGTATACTAATTGTATTAAACTCTTTTTAGACTCAAAATATTAGTTCACTTTCGAGCACCATAGGTTTGATCCCAAGTGATGTAACCTTGATTTGAATGTGCAAATTTGAATTATGTTGCATGAGAATAATTTGATAGAATGATGCTTAACAAAATTAGTTCACCTTTCCCACTTTAGTAGTTGAATATATTCAAGGAAATATTCATGAACTCATTTAAGAATGTTGGTCTACAATTTGACTATGTCTATTTATACTTGAATCCTAGCCCCCTTATGCACTTTGGCCTTATTTTTCCTATATTTTATAAATAATCTAAAAATTATTTATATGGGTCTTGTATGGTCATGTTTTCATAAGTTTTATTAGCCATCACCCTATGCTCCTATTAGTGTGAACTAGAAGTTGAAAAGGTCCCAAAATTTCTAAGTGAAGAGATTGTATGTTCAAATTTGAAAGAATGTGATAAATGACAATGTTTTAGAGTTTTCCATCTAGACATACCTTTCCTCCAATCCTTGCATTTTCCCTTTCATCCTATTGGAATTTTGGGCTCTCTCATCCTAGTATGATTTTCCTCCTATCCTTCAATTTTGACATTTCAAAGTTAGAGATGTGGGCATACCTCAAATTTGTTACTTTGGGCATGATATATAGTATCTCCCCGATCCTTGAATCTTGATCATTTTTACTATGTCATTTTTTAGAGTTTGAGGTTTGACCATCCATTTCTTGGCATGTATTATGGGCTAGCCATGAGTTCCATGGTATTATTGATCCCCTACTTCCAATGTTTCATTCTATACATTTTAACAAAGTTAACGATGATAGAATATCCCTACCATAATACATTGGACATGATTTATTATGTGTTCCTAACTCCCGATCCCTGATATTTTTAACTATCTTACCTTATTAGGTTTGTGAGTTCAAACATATCCTTACTTGCATGTCTTGTGGGATAAATTCCTTGGTATTCCTAATCCCTGACTTATGATATTTCATTTCATGTATCTTGTTTGATTTAGTGATGCCAAGATTCTCTTATTTATTTGTAAGTGGTATAGGTTATGAGGTATCCCTAATCCTTAATCCCCAAAACTTTGCAACTCCTATATTGTGTATTATTCATTCCCACCTACCTCTCTACACAACTTAGTGTTGGAAATACAAGGGTAGACAACTAAGAGGGGGGGTGAATCAGTTGTCACAGAAATTCAAAACTTATTCAACTTATTAACCTTATTCTTAGATCTGATAATTAACCATTAAAACTTAAATCATCAGCACATTAGAAACACACATAACACCAAGTTTTTTTACTTGGAAACCCTGTTAGGGGAAAAACCATGGTGGAGGTCAGTCCACAAGATTATACCCTGTTAAAAGTATAATGAAAATGAAATATGGGGAATGCACATGCATTCAGGCACACTGCCTAGAGCTCACTGCTTAATTACAAAGGAAGACACACTATCTTACAAAGAGATTTGGATTATAGCCATTCGTATTTTGAACTGAGAAAATAGCATGTGCTAATGCCTGATTATAGTTCTGGTTAAGCACATGAAAACTTCTTCAATCTTCTTCACTCTTCTTCACACTCTGCTTTGCCTTCAAATGATTTGAAAAATATTTGAACACACACACAGAAGCACACCCTTGCACACTTCAATTTGAATAAACAATCACTCTTATATATCCACAACAAGAAATTTCATCGCTACAAGTTGGCCACAAAGAAATAATAAAATGAATATAAACTGTCAGCCCAAAACATTAAAGAATAACAATGCGAATCAACCAAGGTCAACCACAGCTTAGTAAGGACCCAAAAAAACATCTTCAACACGAGAACACTTCAATTAATTTCTCCTTAAAGATCCACAACATGCTACAAACACTATTTCGGCCAAGAACAAGAAAAACATGAACACACAAGAGAAAATCTTGGATCACGAGCACAACGATCAATGCAGGCGTGCAACAAAGATAGAGCATGATCTAGAAACATCCACAAGCATCACGAATCACAAGAGAAGCATTTGCAACAACTGAACTAACTGAAATAACATCATCTTCAATTAGGAACACCAACTGAAGAAACAAAAAAACTGTTAGAATGAAAATATTCATAATTGATCAAATCTTCATGCGAATCTCTGAAACTCGACGTGGATAAACTAGATACACTCAGAAAAAAACCCTTTATTCCACAACCACTGATAAAAAATTTACATAAATAACCACCAGTCTGTCGGCTACACTAAACTTCACTTCACCAATGACAACCTGCAACTCATTTATTACAATTTTCTCAATATCCTTGACATATACAGCTTCAAATACATTAATGCTAATAGTGTTGACATCAATGACAACCACATATCAACAACACAACCACAACATCCAAAAATCTCCCCCTTTGGTATTAATGGCAACACATGATGTGAAAAACACCATCAACACAACTAACTCTTGCTTAGATTCTGAATCATCTTCTCCTATAATCTTTCTCATAATCTTTCTCCCCACAAGGCTCTTCTCCTCAGATAATCCCAATTTTTCACATGACTCTTCTCCCTTTGACATCAATGAAAAATATCTCTAAGCTCTGAACCACATATATGAACTATCTAACTACTCCCCCTAAGTAGTAGCCACCACAA